>NW_006495273.1:9931855-9983959 GCF_000471905.2 Amborella trichopoda | reverse complement strand
TTTAATGATTAACTTCAAAATTATTAGCTATTATTAGCTATCGGAGATTCTGTATCTAGTTATCCACTATCCCCTGATAGAAACGAGAAACTTGAAACTAGCTTCATAAAACATTCAACAATCAACAACTATAAGCACAAATTTGCACTATAAGCACAAAAGCACAACTAGCAACAACCATAAGCCCAAAATAGTGATATTACAAACCAAAAGTCAAGCTTAAGAAGAGTTAATAGTTAATAACTTAATACAATCATCCATTTTGAGAGTCAATTTTGAAATTTGAAGTCAAATTTTGCCCCGCAATTCTTATTACAAATTCACCCTAACATCCTGAAATTAACAATCAAAAGCATCAAATCAACATCCAAGTATCAAACAACCGCCAAATCGCAGATTTGAATGAAAAATAAATTTCCACCAAAATTTTTTTCCCTTGATTTGATGCAAAAAAAGCCACAAAAGTGGCTGGAAATCATCGTTTAAGGGGTTTAAAACCCCCCCCAAACAGTTTCCCCCATTTTTGAATGGTCAAAAAGACCATTTTGCCCCTCCTCGAGGGGCAAAATAAAAAACATTTCGACAGAAGGGGATGCGGTGCGATGCGGCCTGATGCAGTGCATATGCGGGCGCACAGGTCAAAAGCACATATGCGGTCAGTTCTGATGCGGAGCCCACCGCATACCGCATGATGCGGCTGCATATGCGGCGATGCGGCCGCATATGCGGCGATGCGGCCGCATTTTAAAACAATGTTATGCACCCAACGACTTGGACACACAAAATGAGTTCCATAGGACCAAAGTTTTGAGGTTCTAGAGTATACTTAATCAAGAATTCCTTAGTATTGGAATCGATATATTGGGTTTGCTTAGTTAGGGTTTCCTTAGTATTGGAGTCGAGATCCTCAACAATCCTAAAGATCTCAACAAGGTTTCCGTCAGGTATTGAAATCAATGTATTGGATGGCCTTACTGAGGTTTGAATGGAATAAAGAATGCAAAAATACTTGATTTGTTGATAATGAAGATAAAAAAAAAAAAATTATTAATTTTGGGTGCTCAGAATTTAGGAATCACATTAAGTGCAGTTTGTTAGACACCGATCATATATTCAATAATAAAAAATTTGAAATAGGAGAATGTTTCACTACTCCACTAGGGAAATCGTGTTTGGTGTTTACAAAACATACAAATATTATATTATTTATATTTGAAAAAGAGATTTTTTTAATGCGATTTTGTTTTTGATATGTATACTTGAAAATGAGATTTTATTTTGTCTTTGTGATGCTCTATGTTGTAACCTGTTGGAATTGAATTGAACCCAATACTCTTTAAGAGGTAGTCAGCAAGTTATAGCATTATTATAAAAGAAAGTTGTGCATAGCACTCTCAGAAAAGCAAGTTGTGTAAGAAACCCTAAATTTATTTTACAACATACTACTTAGTTGACATGATGTATACTTTGTACATGATTCCAGAAAAATCAGTTCAAGATTATATAAAGGTGGAAACAAGATTTCACGTTGATCAAATAACACCTATGAACAGCGGTAATTGATGCTATGGGATTTGGATTCCAACAAAATCGAACCGAGATTCAATAAACATGAATCGAGATTCCTAACTTTATGGAAACGGGCTCCTAGGAGATTCCTTGATGGAATTGCTGAAATTGGGATTCCAAAATAGAATCGCCACTTGGGATGCGATATTCCAGTAACTATGTCTAATACTGTGGAAAACTTTCAATTGAGTGAGAATTTTTAGTATGATATCATAAGGTCTTTAGTCTTACATACAGCTTGAGAAAAAGAGAGCAAGAAATTCTGCAAGAGGTTTTAGACTTTTCTGGTGCGACAGATTTTCAATCCTATGCTACGGAAGAGCAAAAAAAGGACCTCGAGTTTTTGAAGGATAATTTGTTATCTAACACTGATCCTCATTTTCTTTTGCTGGGCCTTCTAGGCTCTAAAACCATTGCAAACCTTCCATTGGGTGAGAGATAATTGTTATCATTATTGGATCATAAGACTCCAAGGGCTTACACACAAGTGGTTTCAGGCACATACCTCAAAGTGCCTTGAAGATTTTGAAATTGAGGTAGATTATAGATTTTGGACGCTGATGGCGAGTCTTCCCAGTCCCGGATCAAATTGCATGGGCAAGTCTTTGAAACTTCAAAAGAAAATTAAGGATGGTTTAGAAGCCAGTGTGTTAAAACAGATGATGCAATTTTTGCCGTACAATAAGGATGGAAAGAAGAGGGCGGTCCTTTCCATATAGAATGTAAAACACTGCTTGTGATCAGTGTTTACATGGACACCCCACAGGGAAAGGGTATGTCAAACCATGCTCCATTTAACCGCCAACACAATGTTAGACATATTGGGTGGAAATGTATTAATTTCACTTCACAAATGAAGCATAAAAAGTACTTAAAAGACTCCTTGAGTCGAACCATACGTGATGCTTGAATTTAACCGCCAACACAAGGTTTGCTAAGATGGATGGACTTTGGTATAGTTTTGAAGTTTGAATTCTGAACACTGGATACCACATATTTTAAACATTATTGTGAGTACCACAACAATTTTGATATTCAGTTATTTCATAAAACAGACTTTGTATAGATCCCCAATCACGAATCCTTGCATGAATAGTTTCAAGTCTTCGAGTCTTGAACATTCGATACCCCAGATTCTAAACATTATTAGGAGTACTAGAACAACTCTGGATCTTTCAGATACTTTATAAAGATGATGTCATATAGATCCCTAATCACTAATCCTTGCATGAGTAGCTACGGATCTGATAGGTGTAACATTGGTTCCCTTGGATGTCTCAATTGGACAAGAACGTCTATACTGACTAGGATGGGTATCTTGTATGCGAAAACTAGCAGTTTCGATAATGGTTGGTGGAAAGATTATAAAAAAGTGAAATATGCATATTTTATGAAAAATATATTTTGATATAAAATAAACTGAAAGGTATCAAAGTTTAGAAACTTCGTGAATGTTTATTAGTAAATGATGTGATCAAATTTTGACTGTTGAAAATATAATTTTCAACAATCTATGCAGCAACAAAACTAAAACAAAAGAGGAATTCCAAAACGATAGTGGAGGAAAAGTAATTTTGCTGAACTTCATTGCTTGCAATGAAAAAAATGTAATTTTGATGAATTATGGTCAAGGATTGTGGGGTTCTGTGGATGCTTTCTAAAATCCCAATTACTTTGATGCTCCATTGAAACCTCAAAACATACTGAAGTTGAATGAAATATGCTGAATTACGTTCTAATAAGCTATTGGCAGTAATTTTTGAAAACTGAGAACTTAATGTCATAAATATAAACTATTTCCTATTTTTTAGGAATGAATTGCTAAAAGCAACATGTTTGGTGTTGAAGACAATTCAGATGAACCTGAACTCTTTTCACTCCGTCTCCTTAATGCCTTTTAAAGTGTGGGATCTCGAATTTTCAAGTATTGGTTTTGTCCTAGAAAAAAGTGAAGTATTCTATTTGAGGGAAACTTACTTGGGCTATGTTGTCTCAGCATTTTTTTCCAATAAATCAAATTATTTGAACTAATCAAAGTTCGAATTTTCCTCTGAAATTCTGCAAAGGCCAGGAGTGAGTTTTTGGACTTCTTTAATTAGGTCTGGGTCATTCCAAGCTGACTCAACTTGGCCTGACATTTTAAGAGTGTCTTTGGAAGGCCCTCTGTTGTGTTTTTCCTCTATGCATCTGACTATAAAAAATGACATTATTACACTAGGAGAGTCCCTGTGGTATCAAAACGAACTGCAAAAATCATGTTTCTCGCAGTGTGCTAGGAATTAGTTCATACACACCTATTTCTAAGGCTACTGCATTCTGGGATTTTTTAGTATTGCTTTCTGATCAGATTACATTCCCATCCTCCCTTTGCTGGAAAATGAGGCCTAAATATTGTCTGCACCTGTGGAAGTTTGTGCGGCTTATGTTGGTTTTTTGCTCACACGTTTGTGCATTTTTGCATGTATCCCCTGCATATAGAATGTGAGATATCTGTGCATATGTATATATTTATATGCAAAAATAAATCTCTATATCTAGCTTTCTTGCAACTTGTGTTGGACAATGATTGACTACTAAATTTATACTAGCCATATTGAAATTTGGGGATTTTCTTGTTTATCTTCTATATCTGTGTGTAATATCTCAGAGATACTGTTTGGGAGAGCATCAGATATGCCTGAGAGAGGTTTTCATACAATTTTCATTGGAAAGAGGTTTTGATATGCTTTCCTCCAATGGTCTATGCCTAGTTGTATCTCTTTACTCTCTCATCTTTTCATGGGAGGGTTCTCATTATGCATGCTACGTCAGTTCATTGAAGATTACTAATATTTAGTGGTAACTGGATTGTAAGTTTTTTTCACTGTTGACATGCTATGTTTAGATGATTGGAACACCTGCAGGAAATGTCTTCCCTCTGGAGTGTCACATTCTAGAACTTCTTTTTGAATCCCATTTACTTGTTAAATGGGATTCCTGAACTTCAGTGTATGGTTCATTTATGTCGGCAACATCGCTGATTTTGTCCCATGAATCAGATATTATCATGTAATGCATCCTGCAAAGCCTTGTCAGTTTATATGACGGTTCAACATTCAGCTTTTCTTTACACATGGAATGTCAGTCATGAGAATCATGGCATGATGTTACTTTGTGAGCTCTACTTGTTTATCATTTCCTTTTCGGTGGCTCCGTTACAAACTCATGCTGATCCTTGTTTTATGGCGTGGTTGCTTCTTGTCACTGGAACTGGGTGTGCTATTCATTAAAAGTTCACTTATTTTCTATTGTACAAAACTGCAGGCTGTTTTTAAGCAGTTTGGAGGTGGAGGATATGGAGGATCAGATAATGTGATTACAGATGAGGCCGAACTTCAACAACATCAGAAACTTGAGAAGCTTTACATTTCTACCCGTGCGGGCAAGGTTTGCATGTGTTTTTGTTATTTTGATTTGTTCTCTTTCTGATTATAATATCTAGCTGATCTTTTAAAATTAAGAATTTAGAATTTCTAAACTCTGTAATGTTTTCAGCATTTTCAAAGAGATATTGTTCGCGGTGTGGAAGGTTTCATTGTTACAGGATCTAAACAAGTAGAGATTGGTACGTTCGAATTTTTTGATGTTCTCATTGTCTTCCTAGTCTGAACATGGCCATGGATATCTGATATTCTGTTCCTGCAGGCACTAAATTGTCCGAAGATAGTCGAAAATATGGCAATGAGAATTCTTGTACCAGTGGTGGGACATTAGCGAAAGCTGCTTTAAGTTATGCAAGAGGTCGTGCTCAAATAGAAAAAGAACGTGGGAATCTTCACAAGGCCTTGGGCACTCAGGTTCTTTTCTGTTCCTTCTGCTCCCGCAATTATGTGTGTTCTAACATAGCCACATGTAGTGTGGGGGAGGGAGGGTGGGTTGGTTTGGGATGCGTGACTATCAAATACGACCTTGTTCTTGATTATTTTTTCTGAAGACTCGGCAATTGGAAGGAATGATGGGAGAGGAAGGTTTGGGTCTTTGACTATAAAAATACTATAAAATATAGCATTTTTGCACTAATCATATACTTAGTCATTGCCTGTTAGCTGTTGTTGGCAATAGTAGGATCATTGAAGACACATACAGATTCGGTCCTAAAGAGACATGTGGGCTTAGCGTGCCTTCAAAATTTTCTCGTGTTAGAACTTAGCTCACCATTTGTGCTTTATGGTTCTTTCCGGTCATGCTATTTTCCTATAAATTTATCTTTTATGAAGGTATACTGATTTTCTATTCAGGTTGCGGAGCCATTGAGAGCAATGGTATTGGGAGCTCCACTAGAGGATGCTCGACATCTTGCTCAACGCTATGACAGAATGCGTCAGGAAGCTGAGGCCCAGGTACAATCTCATCAGTATCTTACATTTGACATGGTACAAAATTTTCACATCACTCTTTTTGTTTTATCATGCTGTTTGTTTCACAGGTTTAACTTGTAGGGAATATTTTGATGGAAAGTGGTTGCTTTTATTGTGATGTCTCAAGTGGTGTTGTTCCTGCCTTCATCAATGTCTAAAATTGTTTCCCATCGTCAGTGTTTTAAAAAGCGGTCCGCCCAGTGCCTGGGAGGCTGCCAAGGCAGTCTAGAAGGCATGGGCGCATCACTCAGGCCTAGGCGGTCAAATTAAATGGATATCTCTGGGCGCCTGCCTGAACCCGCTTAGGCGGCTGCCCAGGGCCTGTGCCCCGCCCAGGGGCGGACATGCGACTCCTTGAGGGTATTTTTTGATCATTTTGTTTAATATTAAAGGGGCAAAGGTTCATTTGAAACTTAAAACCCATTAGAAACTATTTTAGAGAGAGAAAACCTTAAAAAAAAAAACTTTCTACTGAACTGCCCAGGTTTTGGGCGCCCACCTAGGCGCTGGGCGGCTTGGACCTTCCCGACTACCTTGGTGCCGCCTAGTGGTCTATTCCATAGAATAGTTGATAGTAACATTGAGAAAGGCTCTAAACCTTAGTTATATTGAATTTTTGGTTATTATCATCATATTGAGACTTTGATCAGGCTATTGAAGTATCTAAGCGCCAAATGAAAGTGAGGGAAGGCACAGGAAATGTGGATAATAGTGCAAAGCTAGATGCAGCAGAAGCAAAGCTGCATGAACTTAAGTCAAATATGGCAGTTTTGGGTAAAGAAGCTGCAGCTGCAATGGCTGCTGTTGAAGCCCAACAGCAAAGGTTAACTCTCCAACGTCTTATTGCAATGGTAATAGCATTTTTTCATGATTCGCAGTATCATAAAAGTTCAGAAACTTCATGAGCATTATCATTTTATTAGACTTTTATTTTTTTAGGTTGAGTCAGAGCGCACTTTTCATCAAAGAGTTCTTCAAATCCTTGATCAGCTTGAAGGAGACGTATGTGACAAAATTATTTAACCTCAATGTGGTGCCACTTGGTATTGTGCAGTGCTAAGTAATTCTAGTTTAATTGTACAAGATACAAATCACCAGCTGTTCTATTACAATTTACAGATGGCATCCGAACGCCACAGGATTGAAGCTTCTCCTAACCCAGTTCTGGATAATCCGCCACCTCCATCATATGAAGAGGCCAACGGCTTGTTTACTTCCCAAAGCCCAAATTATGATGTGCCAAGTGACAGTTCTTCCTACTTCTTAGGCGAGGTAGCAATTTTTCTTTTTTATTTGCTTTCTTCTCTCATTGGAACTTAGATTGAGAATGCGCTTCTATTTGTACCATGTTTACTTTCTTTGTGGAGCAGGTTATGCATCCTTATCGTGCTGAGTCAGATGTAGAGCTGAGTTTGTCAGTTGGTGACTATGTCGTTGTTCGTAAGGTTTGCATGTCTTTCTTTAGATATTGCTTTTGGTTATTGACATTGATTCAAATAAAAAAAAGGAAATGTTACGCACGAGTATCGTTGTTTATATCCTCTATAAGTAATACATAGGGAGTGTTACTTTCACCTTTCTACATTAAGAAATTTATTTGTAAGATTTATCATAAGCTTGCTTAATTTAAATTATATGGAAGGATCACTCTAGGATTCCCACGCTAGTGTATGACATGGTTATCAAATGCAATAGGATGGTACTAGTTGATATTTCTGGTCTTCTTTGATTGCTTAAACACTGTATATGACAGTTATTAAATGCAATATATTATCACTATGGCAAGAATTTTTCAACCTGTTTCTTGCAAGCTTTTTGGATGAGTAGGATATATGCCAAATTGTACCTAAAGCTCTATAGTTCTGTGGCTTCTCCACTGATTTCTTCCCCTTGATTTTACTGGAGCCAGAATTAGATTCTGCTATCATTTGTACTCCTGTCAAATGTTTGTAGTATGTCAACCTGTTTCTTCCCCTTGATTTTTTGTTGCTTCATGTCCTATTGAATTCTCGTAATTTTTTCATGTGTACCCTTTCTTCCATATCTTTTTATTAAACCTATTCTGTGGAGTCCTATAAAAAAACAAAAATTGAAGTTTATATTCTTCTACATTCTGTCTATAGGTTCTGTTTGGATGGATAGTTGCACAAGACACTATTTACTCAAGCATCATCTTTTCCCATAATTTTAGCATGCGCATCAACCAGTTAGCCAGTTAATGTTTGTTGGTTAAACCTTTACTTCCAAGTGTTTTAATGCATTGAAGCTCTAGTGTCTACGTGGTTCACCTTGTGATGATCTCTAAGGCGTGCCACATTCCTAATGTTGTTTAGGAGAACCAAATTTGTCTCATGAACAAATTCGAATATATATATATATATATTTTGAAGTTAACATCATGAACAAATTACTAAAAAAATAGACTGCCACGTAGATTTGACCAAGTTCACACCATTTAATGATTCCCATGCATGCTAAAGCATTATAATTCCAAGAAATGCTCGTGAGAAGTGAGGTGTTATGGATGCCCCCAGACTGGGTGCTTCTTTTGAAAAAAATAGAAAGAGAAGAGAAAAGGGAAAAATAGCGAAGGAGGAGAGGGGGTGACAGAAGAACGAGGGGGAGAGAAAAAAGGGATTGGGCTACAGGCAGGTTTCTGTGCGAGGAGGCCCCTTTGCCAGAGAATCCGTGTTAAGTGTTATCCTCCTGCCAGATATGACAGCAGATGTCACGAAGATGCCTGGGTAAAACTAGTAGCAAGGCACTAGGGGTATTGGCATCCCTTATTAGCTCATCGAATAAAGTTAGCATTGGCCCCCTCCTTAATGACCTCATTGCCTTAGGGGGGTTGAATCTGGAGAGACCTTTGAGCAAGGTGTTTGTCTTCGCCCAAGTGGAATAGCCATAGCCAAGGAAGCCAATTGATGAGGTAGAGGGAGTATTTCTCTTTGAATCACGAAAAATATCGCCGAAGCCACTCGGGCCAGGGTTACCCAAGGATCATCCATCGAAATTGAGTTTGATCACCCCCTAAGGAGGGGTGCTCCAAAAGAATGATCAGGATAGTTTTAATGCGTAGAAAGTAATGATGTCTACCCAATGTGAAGTGAAGTTTGTCTCCGAGAAAGATGAACAGTTTTTGTTGGAAGCCCAATAGGTGGCTATGTTGTGAGAGAATTCAACAATGCAAGGTATTTTGGTGGATCCCTGTGAAAATTCTTGAATTCCTCTCGTGCCATATTGACCATAAATTTGCCATGACAGAAGCTCTCCAAAGAAAAATGCTGACAATAGGGTTTGGGGGGGAGTAGAAAGCTAAAAAGAGTAGATAAATGGATTGGGGGTTGGGGGTTGGCTTGCATCTAGTTAAAATCCTTGAGTTTTGTAGCCCAAAGGTGTGAGGCAATAGTGCAGTGGAGGAAGAGGTATTCAATGCATCTCTCAGCGTCGAAGCATAAGCAGCAATACGTAGCTACAGGGAGGCCTCTCTTTTGAAGCTGGTCTACCGTGAGGTTATGATCGAGGATAGCGAGCCAACTGAAGGCTTGAATCTTGGGTGGTATGGGGGAACCCCAAACTTTGTGTTGGGGTTTGGATGGGGTGAAAGAGGTGATAGAATTTTGGGGGGAGACCTTAAAAACATCGGACATGGGAGAGGAGAGAAAGGGGAGGGGGGGTTAGGTCAAAGATTTGGAGGGATGGTTTTGTCATTTCCAAGATTCTGGCCAAGGGCAAAATGGATCATTATGCAAAAAAATGGAATTGATTATTTTATTCATTTTAATGTTATCTTTTAGCAATTTTGTTGTCTTTTGGTCATCCACCCTTGTTTTTGTGAAGATCATATATAAGTTTTCTACACCATTTGTAACCTAAGTAAGAAAGAAATTGGAAAGAAGAGACAAAAGTTCTAGGCTTTGCACCTTTGAGCTTAAGTTTTTACTTCTTACTTCAAGAGAGAGGAGAGAGAATACTTTGGCATTGAGAGGAATACCCTTAGACTCTCAAATTTCCATACCCTAAACTTCCAAACCTCCCACTTCCTACTTCCATACTCCATACTTCCTACACCACACCATATTCTACACCCTAGACCACTCATCTCAACCCATTCTATCCTAGCCCTCACTTAACCTTACCATACATCTTAGTCCTCACCATATCACACCATAAACCATAGACCACCTATCTTAACACACACATCCTAGACCACCCATCTTGACCCATACACCTTAGCCCCCACTTAACCTATACACATTAGTCCACCCTAGACACCCAACCTTGCACCCTAACCCTCTACCCAAAGACCTAAATCCCTTTGAAGAGCACCTCAAGGACCGTTGGGAGCACACCTGTCCGCCGAGTCTAACCCTTCGCCCCACTTGCTAAGTACTCGGTCACTTTCTCTCTCCCTTCTTTTTCTCTCTCTTTCCTTCTTTTTCTCTCTCTTTCTCACTCCTCACCTGAGAGCTAGGTGGCTAGGCCGCCTAGTTCCTTTCCCCCTCTTTTTCCCTCTTTTTCTCTCTCTCTGTCATCCCTTAGAGAGCCAGGCAGCTGGGCTGCCCAACTCCCCTTTCTCTCTCTCTCTCTCTCTTGGAGAGCCAACGGCTGGGCCGCACAACTCCACCTCTCCCTCTCTTCTTCCTCTCTCCTCGCTCTTTTCCCCTCACTTGGAGAGCCAAGTGGCTGGGCTTCCCAGCTCCTCTCTCTCCCTCGTTTCTCATTCTTTCACTGTCTTTCTCCTCTCTCTCCCCATCTCAAAAGGAAAGCGACTAGGGGGCCCCCCTTTCTTTCTCTCCCTCTTTTTTCTCTCTCCTCTTCCCCTTTTTCTCACTCTTATCAAGAGTGAGGCGGCTAGGCCCCCCCATCCCTCTCTCTCTCTCTTTTCTTTCTATCTCTCACTCTCTTTTACTCTCCTTATCTCTCTCTCTCTTCTTGTCATTTTCTTTACTCTCATTCATTTCTATTTTAAATACACTCTATTGAGGAGGTTTGAGCATTAGGCTGACATTGGGGCTTTTTAGCACCTAAGAAGTATGCATCTTTTGGCATGCCTCCGGGGTATTAGAATTAGGCCTAGTACCTTTTTTGGGTTAATCGGTAAAGCCTCTTGGGAGAAGCGATGTCGGAAGGTCACAAAATCATATAGTGCCTATTTTTCTCTCCCTCCCCCCCTCTCCTCATACAGTCTTGGGCATTAGGCTAATCTTGGGGCTTTCTATGGCCCAAGTTTGCGTCTCTTGCCACACCTCCAGGGTATTAGGCTTTGGCCTAGGACCTTTTTTAAGTCAACCGGTAAGGTTTCCTGGGGGAGGTGACGTTGGAAGGCTGCAGAATTGAAGAGTGATCGTCTTCCTCCCCTCTCTTCTTCGTCTTCATCTCTTCTTCTCACCTACCCCTCTTTGCCTCATCCAAGACCCAAGCTTAGCCTACCTAAGCCCATCACCCTAAAACCATCATTAAACGGGACGAATTAAGGATTATCAACCTCGAATCTATTACCAAAGGTGCAAAAGAATCAAGTGTAATGTGATTGGAGAAAGGGAGAGAGACCCAGACGGTGCCGAGATGGCCAGGGGGCTTTCGAATTGATCTAAGAAGCTAGCCGAGCCCAGGTGTGTCCACGAACCCAATTGCATGAGGTAGGCGTTTAAACTCCCTCGCCACCAAAAAACTCTCACTGTTGGCACCTATCTACACACGCACGGTTTTTGAAGGGAGCGATCTCGGGCCGGGCCCCATAAATCGGGTCCTTAGTTGAGAGCTGAGATCAAGGGGAGACCGAGTATGTGGAGGTATATATCGTGCCAAAATTGGTTAAAGGAAGGGGATTCCAACACAAAATTCTTCCATCTGTCTACTGTGATAAGAAAGAGTGACTGTATTATTCTTCTTAAGGATCAAAATGGGTCTTCTGTAGTTACTGAGGTAGATATTGATAATCATATGATTGGTTTCTTTCAAGATCTCTTGGCTCAGGAGAGCAACGTTGATCTTAACTTGGCTAAACAATTGTTTCTCTCTTCTTTGCTAAGCCATCATCAGTAGGAGAAATTAATTATGTTATCATGGAGGACATAAAAGACTGTATTTGGGGTATGAAGAGTGAGTGCCTCACGCCCTGATGGTTTTTCGGTGGAGTTCTATAAGTTTGGTTGGGAGGTGCTCAAGAAGGATCTTCTTCTGACTTTGAATGATTTCTTAAGAAAGGTAAATTTCTTTAACAAATCAATTTCTCTTTTATTTGTTTTATTCTTAAAGTGGATTCTCCTAGTGCTCAATGATCTTATTAACCCTAGACAAGCTGCTTTCTTGAATGGAAGACTTATCACAGATAATATTCTTATTGCAAATGAGTTTAACAGATAATATTCTTATTGCAAATGAGTTTATATCTCTTTGTTATAAGAATTTGAATAAGGCTAAGATATGCTTGCAGCTTAACTTGAGTAGTGCTTATGATAGAGTTTCTTGGGCCATTGTTCTTGAACAATTGCATGCTCTGGGTTTTCCAGATATTTTTTTCTCTTGGTATTGCAAAATGGCTCTGCAAATGGTTACTTTAGGGGGAAAAGAGGTCTTGGGCAAGGGGACCCTTTATCTCGTTATCTCTTTTTGCTAGTCATGGATTTTCTCAGTAGACGATTGGACTTCACAAGTATGCAAGGTATGGTACCTAGGGCATTTCCTTCGGGCTACGATTATGGGGTGTCTCATCTCTTTTATGCTGATGATGTTGTGATTTTTTGCAAAGCCTCTACTACTGTTGCTATTGCTATGAGATCTGTTCTTTCTAATTTTGAATTGACCACAAGCCAAAAATTCAATATTGCAAAAAGCAAAGCATTCTTCTTTGGGGTATTGTAGGGTACCAGATCTATGATTTTGAAGGAGCTTGGTTTCGGTGAAGGGTCCCTACTAGTGAGATATTTAGGTTTGCCTTTATTACATGGTAATTTGAAGCATATTCATTGTCACAGTCTGGTCGGCAAGGCTATTGGCAAGATGGTACATGACAAGCCTTATGTCTGTCTTATGTAGGTCGTTTACAGTTGCTGAAATAAGTTCTCAGTGCATCACCCATCTTCTGGATTCTGTCCTTTATTTTACCAAGACAAACTTGTAATATGATTGAACGGTTGCAAAGGAATTTCTTTTGGGCAGGTGTGGCTGAAAAGAAAGAAGTAGCTCTTGTTAAATTGAAACAGTTTGCCTCACTCAGGAAGGGGTGGGGGGGGGGGTTAGGAGTTTGTGATATTGTTGATTTCAATATTGCAGGGGTGAAGAAACTGGCTTGGAGGATTTTGGCAGACTCCTCATCTTTATTTGCTCGATTTTTAAGGACAGATATTTTAAAATTTTTTCCATATGGGAGTCAAAGAAAAGGTGTTGCTTTTATGCTTGGAATGGTATTTAGCTAGGTTTATCTCATCTGCGGAACAATGTTTGATGGATTATTAGAGATGGTTAGCTTGTGGATTTTTGGGCAGACCCATGGTTATAAGGAAAGTTCATATGGGATTCTTACGGTGCGAATGTACATAACCATCTTTGGATTTTTGTTAGGCCTAAGGTTTCTGACTATATAAAAGGTTCTCCTACGTCTTGGTCCCTTCTTCACCTACATCTGATCACTTGATTAGGATATAGAAAGAGGTCGAGAGTTCTATTATACCCTTACAACCACATAGGGATTCCCTAGTGTGGACCCATTCTACAAATGGACTTTTTTAGATAAAAGAAGGTTGGGATTTTGTTCGACATAAGGAACCCCCTTAGGCTATTTTCATATCACTATGGTCCTCAAAATGTCTTCCCAGAGCTAAATGGTTCGCATGGATGGCCCTTGACTATCGTCTATCCACTACTTCTCCTTTGCAGCAGTGTGGTATCACCCTTGGTGCTTGTATGTCCTTTTTGCAAAAACAGTGCTGGCAGCATCTAACATATATTGTTTCATTATGATTTCTCGCAGGGTGTTTGGAGGTCTGTTGCATACCAATATGGTATGCATTCCATCCATGGTATTTCTATTCCAACAATGTTTAAAAACTGGTTAGCCTTCAGATTCAAATCAAATGGTTTTCTCAATATATGGACTTCTCTATTTTTCACAACCATATGGTTTTTATAGGAAGAGCGCATTCGGAGAGTCTTTCAATAGAGGATAACAAGAAGGGGACAATTGTTCAGACGAATGATTTCTCATATTTGGGAGTTAGCAGATGTTAAAGCTTGGGCTTTCCATTTACAAGAAAAAGCTATCATTGAAAATTTATAGATTCCATGGCGTCAGCAGAAATAAAAAAATCTCACCCCAGTGGCATAGTCTTTTCTTGGTCCCCAATACTTCAAGCTGAATATTGATGAGGTATCTTTTCAGAACCAGGGTCTAGTGTGCGGTGGTGTTGTCATCAGGGATAGTGATGGTGTATTTATTGTTGTGTTTTTTAAACCCTTTGGTATTGCATTTAATAATTACGTATAATTCTTTGCCCTTGAAGAAGGTGTGAATTTCGGCATCCTGCTCCACTACTTTCCTCTTAATATTGAAAGGGACTCATCTTTGCTTGTTAGTGCTACTCAAAACCATTGTTGACCTCCAAGGACGCTATATACGGTTGCAGTCAATTATCTAATCGTGCGTGATCCATTGGCCACATTTTCGTGAGGTCAATATAGCAGGCGTTATTCTTGCGAAGAGGACCACATCATGTTCTGAAGACAATTTGGTGCTTTTATCTTCCAAATTTCATTTTTATTTCTTTATCTCATGATTTTGCATGGTTACCCTATTGTAGGGTTGTAAAGTAATGAGTTGTTTACCTCTATGTTTTTATTAATGAAAAAGGGTTGGGGGACCTTCTCCGCCACTGATTTACATAGATCACTTATGCATGTGCAAAGTGTAGCAATGTTGTCTTTTTAAAATTTCATATATTTAAGAATGGTTTGTGGCCTTGACAGTAGTATTGTCATGGCCCATGGGGAGGTCTTTGACTCCATTCTCACCAAAGGGTGGGGGCCCAAGTCCCCATTGACATACCACTTTTTACTTACCCAAAAAAATTGTTGCAATGTAAATGAGTGGGGGAGAAGGCTCCCTACCCATTTTCATTAATAAAAATAAAGAGGTATACAACTCATTACTTTACAACCCTACAATAGAGTAACTGTGTCAAATCATGAAATAAAGAAATAGAAATAATATCCTAGCGGATGAGAGTGCCAAATTGTGGCTTCAAAAATGTGATGTGGCCCTCTTCGCAAGAATTTCAGCTGCCATGTTGGTCTCACGAAAAATGTGGAAAATGGACCACACACGATTTGATAGTTTGTGTTGAAAATTGACTGCAACTGTATGTACTGTCCATGGAAGTCGACAACAGTTTTGAATGACATTCACAAGCAAAGATGAATCACATTCAATTTCAAGTGGAAAGCAGTGGAGCTAGATGGCTAAATTCGCAAAGAATTATGCGTAGTTGTTAGAGGTATTACCAAAGCGTTTGGAAAATACTGTGATAAATGCACCATCACTATCCCTAATGATACCACCACGGCCCGCTAGACTTGGGTTCTGAAAGGAAGCCTCATCAATATTTAGCTTGAAGTATTGGGGATTAGGAAAAGACCATGCTATCAGGATGAAAGATTTTGATTTCTGCTGACGCCATGTAATATGTAAATAGCCAATGATAGCTTTTTCTGATAAATGAAAAGCTTAGGCTTTAGCATTTGCTAACACCCAAATATGATAAGTAATTCGTTTGAGCAATTGTTCCCTTCTTGTTATCCTCAATTGAAAGACTCTCTAATTGCGCTCCTCTCATAAGAACTACATGGTTGTGAAAAATAGGGATATCCATATATTAAGAAAACCATCTGATTTGAATCTGAAGGCTAATCAGTTTTTCAGCATTATATGAATAGAAATACTATGGATGAAATGCTTACCACTCCACCATGCAACTGACTTCCAAACACCTTGCGAGAAATCATAATGAAACAATAGATGACATATACTGTCATCATTGTTTTTGCAAGACATACAGGGTCTAAGGTGATACAATGTTGTTGCAAAAGAGAAGTAGTGCGTAGGCGATGGTGAAGTGCCAGCCATGAGAACTATTTTTCTTTGGGATGACATTTTGAGGACCATAGTGATCTAAAAATAGGCTGAGGGCGTTCCTTATATCGAAAAAATCCCCATCTTCTTTTATCGAAAAAAATCTATTCGCAGAATTAGTCCAAAAATCTATTCGCAGAATTAGTCCAAAAATCTATTTGCAGAATTAGTCCACATCAGGAAATTCTTGTGTGGCTTTAAGGGGATAATAGAACTCTCGATCTCCTTCCATATCCTAATCATGTGACCATATATAGGTTAATGAAGGGACCAAAACTTAAGAGAACCTTCTATATAATCAAAAACCTTAGGGCTAGAAAAATCCCAAGATCCTTATGTGCTTTCGTACCATAAGAGTTCCATATCGACTTTCTTGATAACTATAGGTCTGTTGATAAGCTGACCATCTTCAATTATCCATCAAGCATGGCTCATCAGATGAGATAAAGCTAGTTGAATACCCTTCCAAGCATAATAACAATACCTTTTCTTTGACTCCCATATGGAAAAGTTTTTGAGATATCTCTACTTAAAAACCGAGCAAATAAAGATGAGGGGTTTGCGAAAATCCTTCAAGCCAACTTCATTATACTTTCATTATTGAAGTTGACAATAGCTTCATGATACTTGCATTATTGAAGTTGTGACTATGCTTCAGATTACAATGGAATAAAGGCAAACTTAGATATCTCACTGGTAGGGACTCTTTACCAAAACCAAGCTCCTTCAGAATCATAGAATTGGTGCCTTGTTATACCCCAAAGAAGAATGCTTTACTTTTTGCAATATTGAGATAGCCTGTGGTCACTTCAAAATTGGAAAGAACAGATTTCAAAGCAATAGCAGTAGTAGTAGAGGCTTTATAGGAAAATCACAACATTATCGTAGCCTAAAGCAAATGTCCGTTTTTTTTTTGGGTGAGTCAGTGGGGAAAAGTGGTAAGTCAGTGGGGATTTGAGCCCTTACTCTTTGGTGAGAATGCAGCTAGAGACCTCACCATGGGGCTCGGCAATACTATTGCCAAGGCTATGGCCATTCCCCACCAAGGCCCCAGGCCATTCTCAGAAGTGGGGATTTTGGCCCCTACCCTTATCAGAGACCTCAACGTGGGGCCCGACGATACTATTGCCAAGGCTATGGCCATTCACAACTGTCTTGCATAATTGCGTAGTTCAATTGTCTAATGACAAAATCCATGAGTAGCGAAAAAGATAAAGGGTCCCCTTGCCTAAGACCTCTTTTCTCCCCTAAAGTAACGCTTTGGAACGAGTTATTTTGCGAAACTATGAAAGCAGGAGTGGATATATAGAGGCGAATCCAAGAGATAAAAATGTCTGGAAAACCCAGAGCATGCAATCATGCAAGAACAAAGGCCTAAGAAAATCTATCACAAGCACTACTCAAGTCAAGCTGCAAGCCCATCTTAGCCCTATTGGAATGCTTGTAGCAAAGAGATATAAAGCTCATTTCCCATAAGAGTATTATCTGTGATAAGTCATCCTTTCAAGAAAGCAGCTTGTCTAGGGTCAATAAGATCGTTGAGCACTACCTTTAACCGGTTAAAAATGATTTTGTTAATGATTTTATATAAAACATTGCATAAGCCAATTGGACAAAAATCTTTCATAACACTAAGAGGATCCACTTTAGGAATAAGACAATGAAAGTGGAATTTATTTGCTTTAGAAATTTACCTTTCTTAAAGAAATCATTCAATGCCAGAAGAAGGTCCTTCTTGAGCACCTCCTAACCAAACTTATAGGACTCCATTGTAAAGCCATCAGGGCTGGGGCACTCTCACTCTTCATACCTAAAATACAGTCTTTTATCTCCTCCATGGTAATATCCTTAGTCAATTTCTCTTGCTGATTATGGCTTTAGCAAAGAAGAGGGACAGAATTGTTCAGCCAAGTGAACGTCAACATTGCTCTCTTGAGCCAGGAGATCTTCCAAGAAACCAATCATATGATTATCGATATCCACTTCAGCCACCAGAGAAGACCCATTTGATTCTTAAGAAGAATAATACCGTCACTTCTCATTGTAGACAAATGGAAGAACTTTGTGTTGGAATCCCTTTCCTTTAACCAATTCTGGAGCGATTTATGCCTTCACATACTCTCTTCATCTGTAATTTCTTTATGCATTCCTTTTCCTCCGTCATCAAACTTTCATTAGAAGGATCAAGACACAAACTATCATGGAGAGAGTTGCTGCCGAACTATTGAAATTGTATCACTGACATGACCAAAGTCGTTTTTATTCCAAGCGCATAGATGCCCCCTTAACCTTTTCATCTTTGTGACAAAGCGGAACATAGGTTTCTCCCCCCCCCCCCACCTTAGCACGACGTCGAAATTATGTCAATAAATCCAGGAACTTTCTGCCAAGTTGTGAAATACTGGGCTTTGGACCGATCGGGCTCAAATTAGTCGTGGTGACCAACAAAGGGTAATGATCGAAATTCCCCTTAGGAAGAAGCTCCACTTTAGACTCTGGGTAAGCAAGCACCCAGTCCATGTTTGCCATAGCATGATCCAAGCATTCTCTGATGCATCTCCTATTATTTTGGATGTTTGATCAAGAGAACCAGCCTCTAGAAACTTCTAGGTCAGTAAGCGCGCAAGCTGACATAACCTTTGCAAAATCACCTGAATCCTGAGGTAAAGAGCCATTACTGCCCATTTTCTTCGAGTTATCCAAAATAGTATTGAAATTCCCCAATACTAACCAAGGCATTATAATAACATTACCTATATCCCTCGTATCGTCCTAGAGCAAGGTCCTCTGAGACAAAATTAAAATCATATACCTCAGGTATAACTGACATACAACCATTACATAGTCTCGTGGCTTGATCATCTGATTATTAAAATTAAGAACATTAAATGTATATATAGAAGGATTCCATAGTAGCATAATTCTTGATCGGCCATAAACATTGTTAGCAACAACATTGTTGTGGAAACCAAGTTTGTGTACCCACATATCAGTAAGTTCACTAGGCAATTTCGTCCCAAGAAGAAATAACAATCCTATATTTGGCTTATTTTTGGGTACTCCAATATCCGATAATATGCCTTGGCCTTGGAGGCCACGGACATTCCAGGATGGTAGTGACATATAAAATTAACAATTGAATGGCTTGCCAAGAGAGCTAGGCTTACCTTCATTAGCCGAGGAATACCCTGGAGCATTAGTTGTGACTTACGACAAGCCACTCTCTTGCACCATATGATACTGAAGATGCTGCTATATGAAGTCGATGCTTTGCTTTGTTCAACCCATTACTAGCAATATGCTCCTGCGCCTGTTTAGAAGAGAGTTTCAGCCCGCCATCACCCTCCTCCCACTCATTAGGACTAGACGCTGTTGGAAGAAGCAATCCCACATCAACATTTTTGCTATTTAAATCTTTCTCAGTTACTGTATCCGCCATATGCTTCAAGTTTTTTGTGCAAACTCAGTCCCTCATGCATTTGTTTAGTGCTTCATTGTCTACTGCAAACTGATGTGAGATGAGCTCAGCCTCCTCTTGCTGATTTCCTGTTGCAGGCAGCACAACGTCCATGGTTTCTCTTGCCTTCGTCACATGTTGCAGGCAGCACAACGTCCATGGTTTCTCTTGCCTTCGTCACATGTTGCAGGCAGCACAACGTCCATGGTTTCTCTTGCCTTCGTCACATGTTGCAGGCAGCACACCTCTGCACACTCAGCATTGTTAACTACATACACATGGGGAGGAGATGTGTTGCAGCTATTCATAGTTGTAAATAGATGCTGGATTGTGGGAACGTCCTCCTCTTGCTGATTTCCTTTCCCAAACATATCCATTCCCATGGAGCCTTGTCCCTCAGCTGTAATCGCCACAATTGCTGCAAGTTTCCCATTCAACGTGCCTACTTGAGACATACTTTCAACCGCATGTGTGTCCTCACACGTGAAGTCATGCGAAAATCACCTCTAAAAAGCCCAGTATCATTCACGGCCATCTTCTCTCTCTCAAGAGCAACAGTTTCCAAAACGGGGTGATCACCCATATCTGTTTTTAAAATAGCTCCCTTATTTCTTTGATTATGCCAACATTCGTCTTTGGAAAGAATTGATCACTTCCCAATACTCCTCTATTGATTTAGAAGTGGATCAACAATAACCATTTTATTCGAATACACGTTCTCATCAATGCCAACGGGTCTTGTCCGTGCAGCAGCAGCCATGGCAGCTTCACCTTTCTCATGATGAGCATCAATTTTCTCGGCACCAACACCAACATGAATTGCATCTTGTTCATTAGAACCATCAGGCTGCTCTTTAATGGTAACAAACATAATCATCTTCTTTGAGCTCAGATAAAATTTGAAAACCATTGGAATTAGTACCCAACGTTTTCTTTTCGTAAAGGAACTGTCTAAACCTTCACAAGTTTCCATCCTTCTTCACCTGATGCAACATTATGGTGGAACCACTATTTTTACCTTCTACACCTTTAGTCTTTGATGAACTCTTTGAAATCAAGGTCGAATGACATAATTCAGATTTGTGACCCACCCTTCGAAATTTGGAACAAGTTGAGGGGATAAACTCATAAATAAATTTGTTGTTTATATTCTTTCGCTTTAATTTCGAACCAAACCTCTTTTAAACATAAATTATTGAAGTCCCTTGCAGCACAAACATTAGGTTCAGCTCTTGATCTCATTTTCGTAGGCTTATCCATAAAGATGGGTTTAACCACATTGGATGAGATACAAAACAAGATCTTAGGTTCCCAAAACACCGAAGGTAAATTCGGGAGTATGTCGAGAGGGTTGGGCAAAGGGATCCCATTTCTGGAGTACTAGGCACTTTTTGTTAACGAACCATGGGCCACCAATACGAGCTAACACCATATCCTCTTTAGAAGGAAATCGAAAAATTGGAAAACCTTCATCACCATAGAAGACTTCAAGATCATGCTTCAATCTCCACATCTTTTGCAACATACCTTTCATGTATGTCCACTCGGGTTTGCACCCCAAAAAATAACCCAATAAGCAATTATCCCATCTGTTCAAACACGAATCCACCAGTTCTTTTTCTATCTTCACGTAGCATCTACCATCAATGGTCTCAGTTGGGGTCACCTCAAGATCAGCAAAATAGAAAACCCCATTCGGAATAGTGCTCTAAATAACAAGTCTGTATACTTGCCAAAACCCCAACAACTGCTCAGAGCGGCAGCATTCATCTAAGTTAACTTCGATGAGCATAAAAGGGGGAAACTCCTCATCATTACAACCAGAAATAGCTCCAAGGACATTTTTACTAAAAGAAGAACCAACAACATCCTTAATAATAAAAGATACAACATTAAAAGAACCTTCATTAACAGCACCACGAGGAACTCCATTAACATCCCCATGATAACCAGCAACAATGAGTTAGATAGAAGAGATGGGGAAGGCATTATGGGGAGGGGAATGTTTAAAGGTGGAGGAGGAGAGGGATTATTACGTGGGATGATGCAAGGGGAAAGGAAGCCTCCTAAAAGATGGAAGTTTGAAATGACTAAGGCTAGGTCCAGAGGGAAGGGAAGTAGTGAGTTGCACCATGAGGGTTCAATGGAGTTTTGGAAGGTTGGGGGTAGGGAAAAGGAATGGAAACAAAGTAAGGTTTGGTTGTTGGGGGGGGGGGGAGGGGGGGGAAGGTTAGTTGATTCTAGAGAAGCAAAAATGCAGGATGGGATGGCCATAAGGGGCGCAAAGGCATTTGGAAGGGAGGAAGAGAGGGGAGAGGGTTGGGTGGAGAGGGCCAAAGGTTAGAGTCCACGGTGGAGGTCGGCTTGGAAGTGTAAGAGGGGTGGAGGAGAGGAAGCCGGTCGAAGAGGAAGGGAGTTACACCGTGGGGTAAAGAATAACAGGGAAAAAAGGAGGTTGTGGAAATGGCGAGTAGGATGGTAGCATAGAGGTTTTGAGGGGAAAGGAGGGGGGTGTCAATCTGTGCCAACAGTTGAATGCGGGGAAGATTTGAGGGAGTTTGCATTGAATACACCTAGAAAAGAGAGGGGCTCGAGGAGATTTGGAGCAGGGGACGTAGGAATCGAAGAAGGGTCCACGTGAAGGAGTGTAGAGGGTGGCATCTGGACATGCAAGTCTCCAAGTGTCAGGAGGAGATGAAGGGAGGAGATATTGTGGGTTAGATGGGGGAGGACAAGACTTTGAGGTCCAAGCCTTCATTAATGACACTTCCATCATTAACAGGTCGGGGAAATGAGGACAGAGGTGGTGGGGAATGATGATTATCTCAAGGGAGGTGAGATGATGCAATTGCATCTCAAGAAGGGGCAAGGGAGGGGAAGGGGTGACAGGAGACAGATTAAGGGGAGAAGAGGAGGGTCGAAAGGGTGTGACAAGTGTAGGTGGAAGAGTCCACTTCATTAGTGCATGGTGGAGAGCTGGCTAAAGGCTGATGGAATTTAAAGGCCCTCTTTAAAGGCGGCCTCATATGGATTGACAGGTGGCATGAGTCACAAGGTGGGAGGATGGCAAGCATCAGGGCCATCGGAAGGACCACGTATCTAGAGCCTATTATGGAGACCATTGTCCATATGGCTACTATGGTACCTTTGCACCACTGTGGTTCGCCGCGGGATGTGAACCGACAAAGGGTCGTAGTATTGAGGATTAGGATGTTGATCCTAGACTATAGTGGGATGGTGCTCGTGGGCTAGGGATCAATGGAGATGGTGTAGGAGTATTTTTCGAGAGAGATGCTAAGCGATTTTGTTATGGCCTTCAAGAAAGAAGATAGGATGAGGATGGAGAAAGACCCCAAAGGAAGAGATGGCGGTCCTTTAGCGCTAATCTTAGGAAGCCCCTGCTGAGATCTCAAATGGCTTGGAAGAAGCAGTGTGGCACATATGGACAAGGATCCCATGGACATGGATCTACAAGCATTGGGGACGAACAATAACGAAGTCTGGGCTCCAAGGGCAGAGGCTGAGTTACCTTTTTTGAAGGATAGGCCTTTGGATAGGGCAGCTGCTTCACATAGTTTATGATAAGGGAAAGAAACATATGATGGCCATCATGGAGGGGAAGGTGTGATGAGCTTGGAATTGGATATTGGTGAAACCCACTTTTGGATGGCCCTCGAGTTATGTCTAGGTGGGGAGAATCTAGCGATGACAGAGTTCTATAGGACCTTAACTTTCCTTTGGAAGAGATGGCCAGGAATGAGAGTCTGTTGGAGGAGCCGCAGACTCTTAACAATGAGGCTGGATGTGGGAGATTTTAGTGCTGTACTTGGACTGGTATGGCCGGTTCAGGACAGGGGTGGGACGTCAAACCGGAAGTAGGCAGTGGAAAGAAGCGGGTTGGGGGGTTTGGAGGGGTGACACGGGGGATGGGTTGGGTAGCTGGGGTTTTGGGTGTGGATTTAATGAGGTTAATATATTTATTGTGTAGGGGGGAGGAGGAGGAGGATTAGCTGCTGAGGAGGTGGGTTTCGAGTGGACAGGGTGGCTTAATGGGATTAGGGGCACCTATGTTAGTGGCAGGCATGGACTACACCTGAGAAGCTATTTTCACCTGGAAAGGGGGAAAACGATAAGAAGGGTTAACCAGAGAAGAGAGGGAAAAGAGTGCAGTTGATTATTTTAGGAAGATGCAGTCGATTAGGCTTGGAGCATGGGAGAGCAGGTGCAGTCCATTCCACAGAGGATTAGCTGCTGAGGAGGTGGGTTTTGAGTGGACGGGGTGGCTTAATGGGATTAGGGGCACCTATGTTAGTGGCAGGTATGGAGTAAACCTGAGAAACTACTTTCCCCTTAGGAGGAGGAAAACGATAAGAAGGGAGAGAGGAAAGAGAGAGCCATTGATTATTTTAGGAAGATGTGGTCAATTCGGCTTGGAGGAGGAGGCATGGGATAGCAGGCGTAGTCCATTCCACACATTGCACCATTTTTTAGAGCTTTATTTTACAATAGCTAAGTTTGCTTTATTAGCTATTGGTGGTTTGGAGTGGAAACACCAGCATTTCTAGACCATTTGCATTTTGTACCCTGATTTACTGAGATATGGTCTTTTATTTCAGATCTAATATATATGTTTATAATCACTAGAAACTAGAAACTCTGTGCTATTATGTACTCATTGCTTTGGGTAGTCCATGGCCATGGTTTTATCTTATATTATCTTTGTAGTTGAAACTGAGGTCTGGAACTAATGGTTGACAACACTTGCTGGAACATTGAGTGTAAGACCTCATAGATGCTCCAGTCCAGAGTCAATCTTGTTTGGAGCTCAAGGGCGTGAAGTGTGTGATTGCATCTTTAATGCAAATTAGATTAACACACTTGTTATATAGAAAAGGTTTTGTGCAAATGAATTATCAGGTTGTAATTGGGTGGTGTGAAAGATTGTAAAAGAAATATATATTCATCAAAGAAAATATATATTGAGAAATTAATTGCATGGTGTGGAATATTCATTACATAATTTCTAAAAGGATTGAATAGTGATTGATCTTAAAGATAATACTTTATTAAGAACAGAAATGGAGCAGTAGAGATAGTGCTCTCAGATTGGTGTTTTTGATGTCATGGGCTAGCACATGTACAGTTTCTAGCCTCAGTAACTATGCCTCCATTGCCAAAAAATGGGAAAAAAGAAAAGCAATGAAAGAATAAAAAATGACAAGTAATGTGGAGCATCGTCTAGGCCTTTAAAACCGACAGATGGTTGAGATACATGCAACACCCTTGAAGCCAATTAACTGATCATAGGGACCCTAGGTTTGCAAAAGACCACAGGCGTAAAACATGGCAAGCTCATGCCTCACGGCATAGGTTTCTTTTATATCCTCATGCTTTCAATTCCATAATTATTCAAGATACATGAAACCTTATTCTTGGACCTTTTAGTACGCTCTCTGTCGGCTTTCCTGAGTTACATGGAACTCCTACAAGATATTATCTGGAAATAGGCCTCATCTAAGGCGCCAGTTGATTGTTGGGATAATTTTGTATGTCCCTAATGAGTGACCAACAAGTATGGTTGAAGGTTTCCTTAACGGAGACCAGACTACATGTCATGGTGGTGACATTTACCATACTAGAATACCATCATAGATTCATAGTGAGCTCTCGCAAATCGTTGTTTCACTGTATTATCCTTCTCCCATTTGGAAAGTTACCTCAAGAAACCCAGAAAAAGCTCAGATGTAAAGGAGTAACTGTTAGATGCAGATGCATGCATAGCTTCCGATGTACTTGTCCAATCAGTCATATAATTATCTTCCATGACATTATTTTAAGTGGATGGTACCTATTGCCTGATCTGATTCATGAGTTATTTTCCTTCGATGGATGCCCCTAGATGTTCTTGTAATTGGCTCACTTAGATACTCTGGGTTTCTCATTATTCTGTCAAGTAGAACTAGTTATATAATTATCTACTTTCTGGATGAATGTCATGAACTTGGATGAGGTTGATTTAATTGTTTGCCTGTGATGTTTCAGCTTGTGTTTGATCCATGTCCGACTTTGTTGTGGCAGGTCACTCGTACTGGCTGGGCAGAGGGGGAATGCAAGGGGAAGGCTGGTTGGTTCCCATCTGACTATGTGGAAAGACGTGAGCGTGTTCTTGCAAACAAGGTGGCTGAAGTGTTTTGAACATTCCCACTTTGTTAAAAGAGTTGCAGTGTTGTTGTATAGTGGTGAAGGATTTTGCATTCCATGTTTGCACAAGGAGAATATGCTTTCACTTGGCACCGAAAAGTGAACTGGAGGCCTTCACTGTGGTATCACATTCTTTGGAAGTTTGAGAGTTCCTTTGGCGATCCATGTCGTGCTCATTGCATCTCAATCGCTGCATACAATATCTATTATGTATTATTTGTGGAGATACGAATTGCCTTGATTTGTTCACTTGTGTCTTCTATATGACCTTGATTATCGAATGAAAGGGACTGAATGGAGTGACAGGTCTTTATTTTCTGACACTCGTGCTTCATCGTTTATTCATTTACCTAGATAAATAATCTCAGACTCTTTAGTAATTAGTTTCAATTTAATTAGTTTCAATTTGCTGAAAAATGTGGCTTGTTTGAATTGTTTGTTAGTCTTTCTTTTTGCTAGCCCCTTCAAATCCTAGTTAGCAAATCGGAATCAAATCCTAGTTAGCAAATCGGGGAATAATAAAATATTGGCATACCAAAACAACATCAGTAACAAATCGATTTTATTTCATAGAGTAGGAAATTGGGCAAAAAATACCGTCAAAAATTAAGGTGAGCTATAGAATCGTGAATATTTTGGATTTGAACTTTAAATAAATGTAGCGAAAAAAATCAATTATGTGAAGATAACAATATATGATTATGATTTGCAGCTATTATATAGATATACTAAAGCCATTAAACAATAATTTTAGAGGAAATTTCGTATAGAATTTTAATTCCTTGTATTATTCATGGTAGATTTTTTTTTTGTTTTTCTTTCAATCGGCATCAAAAAAACCCTTAAAGATTTTATTAAACCTGTTCATCTCTTATCTCTCTCTTTTATTGACTTTTTATCATAAAAATTAGCTCAAACAAATTGTTTTATACCATTTCAATTCAAAAACTTTTTTAATGGGTGAAAAGGGTAAAAGAAAGTTAAAAAGGTTTTGGAATGAAATGGTATAAAAAAATTTGTTGGGGTTAATTTTTATGGTCAAAAGTCAATAAAAAGTCAATAAAACAGAGAAGATAAGAGATAAGGGGGTATGGTGAAATCTTTAGGGATTTTTTTATGCTGCTTGAAAAAAAACAGAAATATGGTCAACCATGAAATAATACAGAATTAGGGTTTTATACGAAATTTTCCTATAATTTTATAGTCTTACTAGTGTCATTAGAGCAATAATTAATAATTTTTATTAAAACTTTCAATAAATCCAGCAACAATGCGTATTTTGTTGTCACATCATAAAACATATCGTAGATTTATTAGGAGCACAAAATGAAACAACAATACTAATCACAAGAACTAATTAGTAATTAACAAAAACTCTGAACCAAGGTATAGAATTACATTTCATAGAAAACAAAAAGCCCGATTGTAGCTAATTAAAAAAAAGATGTAAAGACCAAAATATATAAAGTAGTGGTCCATCCAAAATGCTATCTTGTGTACACCTATAAAAAACAGAAATAAAAAATAAAAAAATGAAATTAATCAAACTTCTACGTGTATAGAAAAACAAAAAAATGTTTAAGAAAGTTTGAACCTCGCACTAAATTCCGAGCCATTTAAATCTTTAGTATCATTGAATCTCTCTCTTGCTCTTTCTAAGGACGCTATGGGTTTAAAGAAAAGAAAAAAGATTTTTCATTATGTTGCTCTTTTTTTAATTCTTCCTATTACTTTAAGATATACGATTATTTTAATTACTTTTTTTTTTAGAAATATATTGTTTCTATTTTTTCGTACATTATTTTTAAGGGAACTCATTGGTAAAATATTTTATGAAATTTTTTTGTTAAATCAAGATTCTTAATTTACTCCTATTGTTAATATACTTATCTTTTAACCAAACTTCAATAAGATTACATTAATGAAGAAAGGGTGCAGTTTGCATACGAATGCATCAGTAGGTGTGGAGGTAAGGTGCACCTTCAAATTTTATAATGGTATATAATTTTGATGTAAAATGTTTTTAGGATTATCTCAAAATCTATTTTTATATCTAATTATAAAATTTTAAATTTAAAAAATGGTTAAAATCAAGTAGATATATTAACAAATGAAAATCTTGAAAATGGACGGTGTAGATAATATGTTGTAAAATGCACTATTTTTTAAACTTAAAATCTTTTCATTTTCATAGTCATACATCTCGATGTCAAGATGATCAATCAAAGGGTTTTTCAACATTAAAACCACCTTTTCTGATGGATTTTTTAGTGGCATCCGTAGTTCTACATTATAAGGTAGCATTTTTATATAAACTTTTTCTATGAAATAAAATTATAGGGAAGAAGTTTTTTTGAAAATCTTTTTTGAAAAACATAAAATATGGATTTATATCAATTCCATTAAAAAAAAACACAAATTTTTTAAGATCTTTTGAAAAACTCAATTCTAACTGTATTTAAAAAAAACGGAGACTTGGTAACTATGCTTCAAATCCAGTCATTTGTAATTGCATCTGTCTAGGATAATGGGCGCCGAAGGTGTGTCTTGCTTCCATTCTAATTACCTGTAATAGTGTGTTGTATAGTTGCTAAACTTGGGAATAAATGGCTCTAAGATAATTGCCCACTCCATGAAAGTGGTAGTTGTGGTTCAGAGGACTGATGACCTCAACCATCCGTCATTGACGCTTGATATTTATGGTACCTGTTTATATATGGGGTTGTAAGGCGTCTTCCTCTAGAAGTAAGGCGTACCTCTAAATTTTGTCCGTCAGAAACCTTATGAAAATTTGAAAATACATTTTCATTCCTACTTATAATATTTAAACTTCCAAAATTGTAGAGATTGAATGGATCTTTAAATATTTGGAAATCTTGAAAATAGATGGTTCAAATAATTAGTTACAAGATGAAATATTTTTATAACTTCAAATTTTTTTTTCGATCTAGACATCTTGAGGTCGAGATGATCAATTGGAGGGTTTTATCTCATCAAAATACTCTCTTCTAGACGATTTTTGAGGTCAACCTTGCTTCAATACTATAAGGCTAGACGATTTTTGAGGTCAACCTTGCTTCAATACTATAAGGCTGACAGTTTACATGGACTTTTTCCTTACAAATAAGGATGAGGTTTCCTTGAGTAAGTTGAAAATTGAAACACTTGTTTATATGTGGTCTCCCTTCCAAAATCTTAGTCCATCTTAAAGATGGATCTAGAATTTATTGAGTTAATATATAGGGGACTAATTTATGCAACAGTTCAACAGTAATATAATGAAACAATTTTAAAAACCATGTTAGAGCCATTCTTTTGACTGTAAATTTTAAATATAAATGCTTTTCATTATATTGAACAATTACAAAAAAAAGTACAATTTGTAAAGGAAAAGTATACAATGAGACCATTTATCTTGAGATCAAGGTGCTCAAAATTAATCTTGACCAATTATTTTAGTTAAAAAAAAATTGTCTCGAACTTTGTGATATCAAATTTGACATCGGATAGTTATAAATAATTGTGACTTCCTCGTACAAGAAATAAATGGTCTAATTGTATACAATTAAATTGGAAAATGCATCTACGGAAGTGCTTTTTTTTAGCCCAAATACCATCCATTTTGATGAGATGCATGGATATAAAGAAGTTTTAATCATTCTTAACTATTAGATGTAAAATTGGATAGATATGAATATGGTGCGTTCAAAGCCTAAAATATAATTTCTCAAACCATGTAAAAATGCTTTACAGTGTCAAAGTTTACATTGATGGTCAGTATTTTACATCACTTTTTCAGGGAGGCCAGAATAAAGAATAATGTCTGGTCAAATGAGGTCCTCATCAACTCTCGTGGGTGGTCCCTAATTTTTCTTACACTCTTTTGTAACTCTTTGTGCCCTCTTTTTATTTAATAAAGGACCCAGTTTTTATGAGTCACCCAACTAATACTACTCTCGTGTAGGCTCCCTCTAGCACCCATCTTTCATATAGATCTTGGATCCAAATTTGTAGAGATCCAAAATCTACACTATGATCATCATAGTATAAAAATTAAAATAAAATACAAAAAAAAAATTTCATATTTTTTTGTAGAATTATTTCACAACCATTGGATAGAAATCTTTAGTTGTTGAGATTTATCTTAAGGATGGATGTTTATGAGTAAGCAGGTTGGGGTGTCCGCTTTTCACATAACACCTTTTCTCTAAACAATTAAATTAGAGCCTACCTCAAACATTTCACTACAAGAGGTTGTTTTGATGTTCAAATTGATCATCTTGACATCAAAATTCATGGACATGAAAAAAATAAATTTCAAGTTTTAAAAATAATACATCTTGTAATACATTTTTAGACCGTCAATTTTCAAGATTTTCAAGTTTTCATAGATATGTTGATCTACACTATTTTTGAAGCTTAAATGTTTATAAATAAAGATGAAAAAAATATTTTTAGGCTATTACAAATATTTTCAGTATTGAAACCAACATTTCTCGACACTATTTGAAGGTAGGGGCTCTAATTTGATTGTTTAGAGCGTAGGCTCTATACAAACCGCACCCTTTCTTTAATAAATAAGAAGTCATAAAGTGCAGTTAAAAAAAAAGAAAAAAAGAGATGGGGGTAAGAGAGTTTGAGGGAGAGAGAGAGGTTCTTTTAATAAATAAAAGGCAATAAACTGGTGTTAAAAAAAAAAAAGAACAAAAAGAAAAAAGAAAAGGGAGGGTTAAGAGACAGTTTGAGAGAGAGAGAGTGTGTGTGTTTTGAATGTGAGAGAGAGGGAGTGTGTGTGTTTTGAATGTGTGAGAGAGAGAGAGTGTGTGTGTGTGTGTTTTGAATGTGAGAGAGAGAGAGAGTGTTTTGAATGTGTGAGAGAGAGAGTGTGTGTGTGTTTTGAATGTGAGAGAGAGAGAGAGAGATAGGGAGTTAAGAAAGCGCTTGGGGCATTTGATAAATAGAAGGTGGGATCTCCTTGGTTGAGAATCAGGCAGGCATGCAGGCTGCTTGGTCGGAATCCTTTTCAAAATTCCCCATTTGAGACCCCACCATACTAATACATGTATTGCCTGCCACTACACACCCCTCTCCCTCTCTCCCACTGCCTATAAGAGAGACATACTGGCCTCACTCAGCCAACAGCCAAGCAGCCAGCCACTGTGTTCATTCCTCAAAAACAGAAAAGAGTATGGGGAGCCACTTCCACTTCCAAGAATCGAGAGGAGTGCCAAGGCATCAATCGTGGAGCAGTTGGTGCTCCAGGGTCGTCAGAGAGCGAAAATCGCGCCTTTACTTGGTCTGGCGTTGCCTCGTTCTTCTCCTGTGCTGGCACGACTAGCTGCTTCGGCCTTCTTCGTCTTCTTCTTCTTCCTCCTCCATGTGACACAGCACTAAGTATGTTTTTTCCAAGTGATGGCGAAAAATATAAATTTACTCCTATATTCTATACAATTCGGAGCAGAGATTTGAGTGCTGGCATGATCACCGGCTGCCTGCTTTTGTAAACTTTGTACAAACTTTTTTCCTTTTTTTTCTTTATTTAAACTCTTTGTCTGTAACCCCATTTCTGGGAATTCTGCTTAATACCAACACAATGCAGCCTTTGATGACTAGTTTTGAGCTTTTCTCATATACAAAATGAAGTGATATCTGATTTGTGATTCCATACTGCCAAATTTAGCATGCCTTCATGGTTTATAAGAAATCTTTTCTTTTCTGTATCTCTCCCATTGACAAACGATTTCATGCGAATATACGACTAGAGCACGAATTAAAGCGAGCTAGACGATATTGTAAATTTTAGTTTACAATTTGGACTTCTCGGGCATCCTTTTCTTTTATTTTCTTTTACGTTCGACTTATTAGTTCCTTTCTTCTGGTAAGCTCACACTGGCTTGTTTTGAATTTTTGTTATGTTATTCCCCCTCATGGCAACTCCATGGGGGCACCAACGAACCCATGTAACTAACAAGTAACAACATTAAGAGAAACATGGGATTTTTCACACTGCTATAAATTTCATAAATTGGGGATAATGATACAAAGGTTGAGCTAAATTTTTATTCTATAATATCACCTGATATTAGAATCGTGACTTCGAGAAATTTTAAAAAAGTTTCCAGGGATATATTTGAAGGAGTTGTTTCGAGGGAAAGATTAAGAGCTCTCTTTCATTGAGTCTCGGATCTGTCTGCGAAATTTGAATTCCTTTAGAAATTCCAATTTGGGAGAGGGGGATCAAGGGTTGAATCCTTGGAATTTGTAAAGATACACCAAACATGCTCAACTTCTGTTTGACGACTCTGTATTAGCTTCATTTGCTTCAGGTGCTGATGATGGCAACCAATGATTCAAAGGGTCCACTCAGACTTTGGCCGAGTTACTCGTGCCAAGCCGAGTACTTACCTGCAAATCGGCCACTTAAAAAATTTCAGAAAACGAAATCATAAAAGATATATAAAATAGAGAATCTATGTGTAAATTATATATATATATATATGTAGTTTTGGATTTTTAAAGTGATTTGTGATTTTTTCTTGTCATGTGCCATATTTTTATATTTCTCTTTTTCTTGGATTTTTCTAAAATGCCTCCACTCATAAATCAATTTTTTTCTAAATCCATCTTTTACATATTTTTTTAAACTTTTTTTAGACTTTTTATGCTGCCTTTGATTGTGCTTGGCTTTTACAAATTTATGTTTCTTTTTAAATAACTTTTTGGAACTTATTTTTTGTTTTTTTATTTTTTAGGCCGTTTGGACCCTGTACACTACTTGGCCATGTCTACTCGGACAGGCGAGTTACTAGCCTCGGGCCAAGGCCAAGTCTGAGGCCCGAGGTGAGTTAAAAAACATTGATGCCCACAGTAAATTCCAAGTCCGAATCAGAATTCCTAATGCTGAACTTCTAGGGAAACATTAAATTCCATACAGTAATTGAAAATCTTAAATATAGGCATGCCGACCTTATGCAATAGGAATGTCGTATATGGTACATATATGGGCCTCCATCATCAGTTCTAGGCATGGGGCAGTGCAGATCACTCAGGTGAATGCCCCTCTTCATGAGCTCTGTGTTCAAATGCACTATCAGTTGTTGAGAATAAATAACAGATATCTGGTTATGTACCGTTACTGTCCCCTGAAAGATAACAAACTTGGGGGAAACTTCTTATTTTAATTTTGGAAGCCATACCTTAATTAAAAGAAAATACGGCTCGGGTAGCCAGCAGAAGAGCACGGATTCAAGCCCTAAGAGCGGCCACTTTGTGCATAAGCCAAAAGTTAGGACCCTATCGAGCCCACCCCTCGCGGGACCCTGTTTAGGAGGGACCAGCACCGGGTTACGGCCCTATGCCTTATTTTAAAAAAAATCTGGTGCGGAAATAATCCATTTTTGGCAAAATTTGGGTGCTTTTATTGGAAGGAGACCAGTTTGGGTGGTCTAACTTTTAGAACCAAAACCAATCTTGGAAAGACAGTATTTCATGTTTCAACCGATTTGTGACCAGTCTAGCTCTGCTAATTCTGATTACTAAAAAAGAAAAAGTGGAAAAGAAAAGACAGAAAAAGAGAGAATGAACAGAGTATATTTTCTCTTTATTGGAAGGCATTTTGTTCTCTGTATCTCGGCTGCAGTCTTCATTTACTTTCACAATTTACTTTGTGCAAAATCATGTTAATCTTTAACTGGAATGCATGCATTGACAAATAAGAGAACTTATAATTACAATGGAAGGAAAGTACTTCAAACCTTTTTGTAGGTCAAAAGGGTTTGAATTGCGGAATCCTCATTCATGGTCATTTGGCGCCAAAGCAGTACAGAAGTTCAAGTTTTTTTTTTTTGGGGGTAAACAAACAATGACTTGAGCATTCGCAGATTTAGCATATTAATGCTGATTTTGAATTATTTAGTCGAAAAGCGTGGCTGCAACTGATTGGGGGTAAGGTATAACTATAAATAATCGTTCTAAAAGAACTGAGCAATGATTAAGGTCTACCATTGTAATCAGTGCAAGTTTCGACAAGTTGTATCTTTGTTTAGTATAAGGCTTCCTCTCATCTCACTAGTGCTACTCATTTATACAGACTGGTTCAGATTTCAGAACCCAAGCACATAGAACATAAATAGAACTCTAACTCTCCTGTAAAAAAGGCAACTCAAAAGTGAAACCTCCATTCTCTGGTTCACCTTGTAGTCTTGTAACATGGACCATTCCCCACTTCGGCTTCTATCGGCCAAACTAGATCCGGGTTAGAGCAGAGTACCGAGAAGCAAGAAAATTGGGAAGTTGGTCAGGCGTACTTGTGCCAACAAATGAGCATGGTTACGCACACCCGCATAATGTACAACTTTCCCCTTTGTTGCCGAGCCACTCTCCTCCACCGCGCAAATCTTCGAGCCATTATTGCCATGGTATTGAATGGTTCAGCAGCTCTGGAGTTTGACACAACATGGCCCCAATTTATTGCAGGAGTTTCCTAGCCCTTGCCCCATGTTTTGAAAGTATAAGGAGTGGGACCAAATGAACCCAATCAAAATCTACATGCCCTAGGAGCCTCCACCATGTCCCTTGATTCCATCCCCTTGTCACTTGATGCTCGCCAACTACATCCAATTTACCACATTGTTTAAGTTCATAATTCTGATGGGATCCGGTGCGTTAGAACTGGTATGACCACATATTCTCCTTACCATGTCAGCCATTTGTACTTGCATCCGCGACAAACCAGTTCAAATTCCAAACATGACCTACCTTATCCGTCGGTCGTACTGAGACCCACCCCACTTTCTATCTCCCGGGACAATTCAGTTCAAGTCCTCAACAAAATTCACCTTATCTAAGGTATATGAGACCCACCCCCTCTCTCTTTAAGTGTCAAATCCAGGACATGCATACTTTTCCCTGGTGTGATTTGTCTGGGAAACTGTCGGTGAGGCTGCCCTTTGGGATAATGAACATGATAATATGGCCCCCCTCAGTCCACTCTTAGAGGCTAGCCAACCCTGTCTGGTTAAAGAAGGATTTCCCCCCACCTTATCTCTTCCTTTCGCCCTTTTTCTTTCCCCCCACCCCACTTTCCAGATACCATGCATGCAAAGGTTAACAGTCTACTGATAAACCCTCCCCTGTCTCCTTTCCATTCGAAGTTTAGTGCTATGGTGGAGATGATGTGTCCATGTTCGATATTGCACCTTGACCGTCGAAACTTAGACCGTCGAAGTAACTCGAAGGATTCTAAGTTGACTCATTTTATTATGTGCCGAGCTGCCCAAAGGGTGAGGGAAACCCAAACAATTGTGAAAATTCTTGAATATTGGTAAAAAAAAAAAAACAACAGAGCATAAAAATGAGTTTTTTTTTTTTAAAAAAAAGTAATTATCTAGACATCATTTTCTCATAAAAACAAAAAAAATAAACAAAATAAAAATATTAAATCAATTATGTCTACCCCAAGGGGGTGTTCGAGGTTCTACAGCTTGCCGAACACAAGCGACTCTCTAGTCGACTTGCCCAAGTTGGAAAACACTAATCAGCGCCAACATATGGAGTCTGTTCAACGGGGATCATCACTTCTATCCAATGTTCAAAGCCACGGCTCAGGCATAGGACTCGGCCCATGCCCCGATTGAGTAACTTGGGCCAAGTCCAAGTTACTCAGCCTCATTCGGCCGGGTCCTGGCATATGCCAAAACAAATCTCAAAAAATAGGACAAATATACTTAAAAGTAAAATTGAACAAAAACACATGTAAACGAGGTTAAAAAAGTACTGAAAAAAAGGATTTTGAAAAACCAATTTGTGACAGGGGGTATTTTAAAAAGATTATATATATATAAAAGCATTCACGGTCAAAACACTTTCCAATCTTTGTCAAAATGATATAAAACATAAAAATCACATTACAAAAAATTTCTAATTTTTTGAATTTTTTTTAAGTTGCGTCAGGGTGGCGAGTCCGAGTCAATGTTGTCAAAATTAGCTTCAGGGTCTTATTCGGTTTGGTGAGAAAAATATAGTAATTCGATGCTTCGGCCGATTCTGGGGAAGGCTTCAGATTTTTTTAAATTTAATATAAATAAATTAGATATTTATATATATAAATATATAAAAATAATGAAAAAATTAAAAATAAAAATTTCATAAAAATAAAAAAATAAAAAGGATACTTTTATATAGTATTTCTTTGCTTGGGCTGAACTTTGGTTGAATCTGCCCGAAGCTGGCCCGAATCTGACTGAAAAATAAATTTAAAATAAAAATGTCAAAAAAAAAAAAAAAAATTTATATAGATGTTTCTATGCTTGGGCCGAAGACGCCCAAGCTTCAGCCGAATCTGCCCAAAACAGACTCGAATCTAACCGAAGCGGCGGCACTTCGCTTCACTTCGATTTAGGGTCGGGCGACTCCGAGTTGAGTAATCAAACACTGCTTCTAATCAATGGATGGTGGTTGGGGGTACATGGATTATTATCCTATTCACAGGATCAATAAAAGTTAAAATATATCATCCACAAAATCTGCAGCTCCTAAAGTAGAGAGATTTTTCCTTTTCTCTTTTTTGTCTTTGAAAAGAAGTATGGTGGGGAGGCTTTTAGATTGGGGTAGTGAGAATGAGACCCACTCAGACATTGATTTGACTGACTATCTAATTCTAAGCTATCATTTTTGGACCATTATCTTCTCTCCAGGAAATTTCCTCAACAAACAGTGATTTCATTATTCCAATGAGGAATGAATGTCAATGCTTGAGGAGTCAGTCATACACATATATATTGGGGAGAGGTGCAGATATTTGAACGACAAGGCCACGTGATGGCACACACACATTCAGCCATGCTAGAACATGAAATTTCAATGTTTAGGTTGAAGTAGGTTTCATGGTGCTTGCTTCAATGTTTAGGTTTTTTTTTTAAGGGAAATTTACATATGGATTTAAAATAGGTTTCTCTTAAAGATTGTTTATATTTGCTATTTCCTTATGAAGTTAAAAGAAATTGGGTTTTTATTTTTGTTTTTATGTTTTGCCTTGAGTTGGAAAAATACAACTTTTGAACTACCCAAAAAATAAACTACCCAAAACATGGAAACTTTGGATGTTTAAGCTGTTGGAAAATCTTAATTTCAAATTGCCAAAGCACAAAAAATTAAGCATTTCGATGTTCGGAAGTCCAACTTTCAAAGAACACACATAAAAAATGAAGTAGGGAAATTCATCAAAAAAAAATCATAAGAGATGAACTATTTAATAATTTACCAATTTGCATCTATTCCTATGATCATTTGTTTTTCGATGGGTATCTTGAAATGAAATCAAAAGATATAGATAGAATGTTAAATAATTCAACTCTTATGGACATTTGGATATTTAAAAGACCGACTTTTGAATCGGCCCAAAAGCGTAGTATTTTCATGTTTTGGGTGGTTCTAAAATAGGACTTATGAATTGCCCAAACACCTAATTTCTTGTCTTTTGTCCTGGTCGAATCCTCAGGTTTTTATATTTTGGGAAACTAAAAAATTGGACTTCCAAAGTAGAAGTAAAATAGAAATATAAAACGCCCAAAAATTTTAGATCTCATCGTAAAATGTCTCAAAATATAGATCATTCCTTATTATTGAAACTTATTTTGGGTCCATAAGTAAATTTCCCTTTTTTTCAAAAGGATAGGTTTTGGTGTATCTCCCCATATTCAAAACAATCTTAGACATGGATTTTGGATCTAAAATTTTATAAGTCAAGAATCTCGACCACCACAATCATGAATATTTTATAAGTCAATAATCTCGACCACCACAATCAAGAATATGAAAATAGAAGGATTTTTTCCTGAAAAAAATGTATTTAAATCTTGTTACGAAACACTCATCCCCATTCGTTTTAATTCTACATAGAGTTATCGAATATCCTTTGTTTTTGAGAATTTGAAAAGGAAATGCATCTTGAATGGCAGGTTGTGATGTGTTAAAAAATACGGGTTTGGATGAAACTGGAGTCAGTATAAATGGATAGTGGAGGATTCTAATGGACCTACCTATTTTAGGAACGCATAAGCAATGTCCCATAGCCATATTTGGCCATTTACAACCTCACTATTTTTGTAACTATTATAATAGTAATTATAATTATTTGGTATCTATAACTATCACGATAACTGAGGGATAGAGAGATTAATAGAAATAACATTTAATGAGATGCACATTAATTGAGTGAGATTTATCGAGAGATTGAATGACCATTATAGTATAAATTAAAATTAAGAGGGAAAATTTATGGGAAAGGGGTTGAGTCGTAGTGGTAGCACCCCATACCCTAGTTATCATGTTGTGATTTCCATTCCCACTCTCGCTTAAGATATGATAGAGAGATATGGGGACACTTCATCTTCCTCTCAACTTCGTCTTCGACCCAACCTCATTCGAAGTCCCATACCAAGCCTCCCTTGCTTAACATATGATAGATGCATTCGAAGTCCCATACCAAGCCTCCCTTGCTTAACATATGATAGATGGATATGGTCTTCCACCCAACCTCATTCGAAGCCTCATACCATGCCTCCCTTGCTCAACATATGATCGATAGATATGGGGGCTCTTCTTCTTTGTTGAAGAAATTTAAGAAGAAGATAAGAAGAAGAAAATAGAGCGATTTAACGTGGTTCGGTCTCTAGGATCTAGATCCTAGATTGAAAGTCTATTCAATCGTACCTATTATTTTATTCACCCAATATTAAATAGAACTTATAAGATAACAACAAAATAAAAACTTATTCCCCAAATATTTCTTCACATTTAGTTACCCAAAAATATGGGATATGGATAACCATATCATTCGTGTACCATATCGAGTATTATTTCAACACTCCCCCTCAAGTTGATGGTGGGATATCTATCAAGCCCAACTTGCTTAATGTTTTTTGAAACTGTACTTTGCTTATGCTTGTGGCCTTGTACTTTGCTTGTGCTTGTAGCCTTGTAAAGATATCTGCAAGTTGATTTTTGCTTCTAACAAATTTTCTTGGCTTGAACTTTCTCTCTCAATAAATGAGAATATGTTTCTATGAGCTTAGTTTGTTCATGAAATACGAGATTTGATGCAATATGTATGGCAGCTTGATTGTCACAGTTCAAAACCATTGGACACAAAATATTGAAAATCGTATATCTGAGAAGAAAGTTTAGCCAAGTTAATTCGCATGTTGTAGTTTCCATGGCTTTGTGTTCGGCTTCTGCACTAGATCAAGCAACCACTGACTGTTTCTTACTTTTCCAAGTTACAAGGTTAACCCATACAAATGTATAATACCTAGTAGTGGATCTTATATCGGTAGGACTATTTGCCCAATCAGCATAAAAAAAAAGCAACGATATCAGTATGACCATTCTTTTTTATTAAAATTCCGTTTCCAGAAGATGACTTAAGGTACATTAAATTTGATTGACAATTTCAAGATTTTTGGAGAATTTTTGGAGAATGCAGGAATTGACTGACTTATCAGTGAGATATATAAGTCGACCAACTAAAGGTTGAAACATCCTAATATCTTCCAAAGCTTTGCTGAAGTTGATGCTAGTTTTATAACTTGTCTCAATTGGGGTATCAATAGGTTTACACCCTATCTTGCTAGTTTCGTGTAAAAAGGTCTAAAACATATTAACATATTTCCTTTGGGAAATAAAAATTCCTCTGTGAGAGTAAGCAACCTCAATTCCAAAAAAACATTTGAGTTTTCCAAAATCTTTAACATCAAACTTTCGTATGAAGGTAATTTTTCAATTTTGTTATGGAGTTTAAATCACTTCCTGTTATAACAATGCCATCAATACAAATCAGGACAATAACATTCCCGGTTTGCCTTTTTTTAACAAACATGGATGAATCGGCAATAATCTGAAAAAACCCTATATCAACGAGAGCATGACTTTGCAAACCTTGCTTTGGGAGATTGTTTAAGCCCAGAAATTGCTTTCCCGAACCTGCAAGCCAGAGTTTGCAAACCTTGCTTTAGGAAAAGCCCATAGATTGGACTCTTGAGCCTGCAACCCAGAGTTTTGTTACCTTCTTGGGCATGATCCTACTCAATGCCTAACCAGAGGCACAAAGAGATGCAAAACAATGTCCACCATGCAAGATGGACATATCAAGAGTAGAAGGAGGCACAAGGAGATGCAAAACAATATCCATCATGCAAGATGGCAATATCAAGAGTAGAATGATGCAATAAGATACTAAGTGATGCAAAACAATGTCAATCATGCAAGATGGCAACATCAAGAGTAGAAGGATGCAATAAGATGGTGTTTCAAAATTGTGGGCAATTTTTCTGTTACAGTTGTAACAAGGCGATTGATGAATACCGAGGCAAATCTTTTAGACGAAGTTTACACTTCAGAGAAGGAACATGTACCCACCGATGCAAATCTTTTTGTCAAATCTTTTCGTCGAAGTTTTTGCGAGATCTTCGGATGCAAAGCTTTAGGCAGCGGGTGCTATGACCGACGTGCAAAATAACGGATCACAACTACATCAAAGGATCACAGCCACAACAATTTGGTGCTGCAAATAGCAACGACAAGATCCCTACTAGAGAGAGAAACTCGGCGTACTTTATAGAAGAAGAAACAAAAAATGAAGACGGATCAATGCTCTAATACCATGTTGAAAAAATTTAAGAAAAGATGAAAATGTTATAGAAATTTAAGAAAAAGGTGAAAATGTTAAAGAAATTTAAAAAAAAGATGAAAGAAGAGAAGAAGAAGAAAATACAGCGATTTAACGTTGTTCGGTCTCTTCTCTTGGACCTACATCTTCAGTTGAAAGGTTATTCAGTCATGTCACTATTTCATTTACCCAGTATTAAATATAACTTACAAGATAACAACAAAATAAAAATTGATTCCCCAAATATCTCTTGAATATATCACCAACTTATCACCAAGATATTTTCCACATTTAATTACCCAAAAATATAGGATATGGATAACTATATCATCCGTGTACCAAAAATATAGGATATGATAACCATATCATCCGTGTACCATATCGAGCATTATTGCAACACTCTTCCTCTTACAACCTCATATATGGGGACTCTTCCTCTTCCTCGCACAACCTCATTCGAAGCCTCATACCTAGCCTCCCTTGCTTAACATATGATGGATAGACAAGGGGACACTTCCTCTTCCTCTTCCTCTCAACTTCGTATTCCACCCAACCTCATTCGAAGCCTCATACCAAGCCTCCCTGGCTTAACATATGACAGATAGATATGGGGACTCTTCCTTTCCTCTCAACTTTGTATTCCACCCAACCTCATTCGAAGCCTCATACCAAGCCTCCCTTGCTTAACATATGATAGATGGATATGGGGACTCTTCCTCTTCCTCTCAACTTCGTCTTCCACCCAACCTCATTTGAAGCCTCATACCAACGTCACATGGCATCTACCCATGGGGACACTTCCTCTCAACTTCGTCTTCCACCCAACTTTTGGCAATATGACTTATCAAGCCTGGGAATTTATTTTACAATAATGGTACAAAAGCCATATTGTGTAGTATATGTGAAATCCCATATGGTTGACATGAGGCATTTTGGAGCTTTTATAGGATATTTCACTAGAGTGAAACCTAGTTATGTGTTTGGATTTTTTGTAAGAATTGTTTTTTTTTATATATATTATAGATGTACAAAAAATATTTAATTTTTAAATATCTTTTATCAAATTGTAGAAATGCTCTGATGACATCCTATTGTGTGAGTCATTAGTGCACTAATTATAGGCTTAGCTCATTATATAGGATTAATAGTTTGGTGACAACTTGTTAATCTTAATTGGCTGCACTTAAGGAAATTAAGGCAGGAGTTATGCTTGGATCTCAACTCCTATAGACCATGAATATGAGAGTTACAAAAAGATGGTTCTTTACAAATAAAAGTTAACCCCTCAAGTAAAAAAAATAGAGAATGATGTGAAAGAGATTCACCAAAAAAATAGAGAATGATGTGAGGGAGATTCACCAAGATGACTCTCAAGGTTGCCTGTCACTGGGTGGCTTGGTCTCTAGGTTTTGGTGTGGAACATTAAGTCTATCGTGTGATTTAAGGATAAATCTGAGTAAGTTGTTTATCAATTTTATTTATTTATTAATTTTTAATATTGTTCTTTATAATTAAAGGTTAACCCCTCAAGTAAAAACAATAGAGAATGATGTGAAAGAGATTCACCAAGATGACTCTCAAGGTTGCCTGTCACTGGATGGTTTGGTCTCTAGGTTTTGGTATAGACTTACTCTAGGTTTTGGTATGGAACATTAAGTCCATCGTGTGATTTAAGGATAAATCCCAGTAAGTTGTTTATCAATTTTATTTATTTATTAATTTTTAATATTGGGACTGACAATGGTATCAGAGTGAGGTTGTTAAATCGACTTCCACAACTTGTTGGATCATCTTTTCATTTTTTTTTTATTCATATTTTGTTTTGCCTATATCATATAGATCGATACATTGAGAATTTTTTTTTGTGTCAAATAAATAAAAACAAAAATAAAAAAATCTGGGCTATTTGTTTTAAGTTTTTTTTTAACTTTTACAACAATTTCTTTGAAATGCCCATAATAAATTGACATATTCTAATTTACACTTGTTATCAAAAGGTCTTTTATGAGGGCATTTTCATCCATTATATAAAAATCTTTTTGTTTTAAACATTACCTTTCCCCTAAAGGAAAAGGGGTAAAACCCCTGCACCCTTCTCCTCTCTCTCAATTTCATTCCAAATGAGAGATTTTCTCCTAATATTTTTAGCAAAGGCTCATCCGAGATCTTGGAAATCATAGATCAAAAGCATTGCGAGCAGGATGAGGAACAAGAATGGTAAGTTCCATTTCCTTCTATTTGTTGCTCTTTTTTTTCTTTTGTTCCTTCAACGGAAGATTTTTTTTTTTTGCAAATATTCATTGCCATTGATCATGAGCAGAAAATGTAACATTCTTTTTTTTTTTGACGAATATAAATGTTTCTTGCCAAAAATGGTCTTCTAAGGCATGACTGTTTTGTGTCAAAATTATTTCTTGGATCATGGACTGCACACTCTAACGGCCATGTAACGGGTATGTGCCTTATTCCCTTGTTATTTTTGGTTGCTATGAAGTACAATAAACAAAGCTTGTAAACCCTTTTGTACGATCAATGTATTTTCCCCTTTTATGAGATAATAGAGTCCTCTTTCTTTGGTATTATTATAATCTGTGATTCTTTTCTATTTCACTACTGTTTAATCCATATTATTATTATCTTCTTTTTTTCCCCCAAATCTAGAGAGAGAAAATTATCTACTGGAACCCCATATGTTGTTTGTTTGCTTTTTGGGTATTATCTGATGAGAAGGGTTGGAAGGATTATTGATTGAACTGAATTCACATCGAGGCTTCTTCCATTCACCGGTTGTTGCATATTTTTTTTCTTGAGCTGCTTTTTTTATAGTCCATATTATCGCCCGGTGAGATCGCAACTATAAATTAGATTTAAATTTTTTTTAGTCTTTATTTTTTTATCGTAATGGATCTCTAACTAGAATTGAAGTTGGAAAAACTCAATGGGCTGAATTATAATACGGGGAAAAGAATATTAGCCTTGATCTTAGAGCATGAAAATTTAGATCATGTTATATCAACTGTAGTTCCCACTGAACCCATTGATGTTACCAATAGTGCAGGAAGATCAGCTTATGCTAATTGGAAAAAAAAAAAAAGAGTTGTAGGAATATAATTTTGAGAAATATGGATGCTGAATTATTATTGAGTTTTGATGAATTTAAAAATGCCAAAGATATATTTATGATGAATTGGAGACACAGTTTGGGGTGGTTTCTATGAGTTATTTAAGAGTATTGATTCAAGAGTACTATTCTTTTAAGATGAAAGAAAATGACTATATGGTTGAACATGTTAGGAAAATGATTTTGCTGAGCAAACAACTTATAAGTGCTGGTTATGTTTTGAATGATCAACAATAATGCTTAACTATAGTGAATAGTTTGTGTAATTCTCGGGAATTCACTGTGACTAAAACCGCAAGGATCTTACGCTTTAAAATCTAGCTATTGAATTGAAATTTGAAGGGGATCGTAGATCTTCAAGGAGGAGGGCAATCTCAAAATCCTCGAAATGGAGAATCATCTAACAAAAGAGAACCTTACCAACCTTGGAACAATAATAAACGACAAAATTTTGAAAATAAAAACAAGAAGCCTATGTACAATAGACCCAAGGGGGCATATTTCATTGTGAGAAGATGAGACACTTTAAATCCAAATGCCCAAACAAGGGGGCACCCAAGACACCCAACCAAGGTCGTGACTGCTTGTATATAGTAGTTGATTGTTTAATAGCTAATATGTCTATTGATGATTGGTGAGTGGACTTTAGGGCCACTAAACACATATCCAGGTCTAGAGAGGGCTTTGTGGAACTTCAAGAACTTAAAGTTGAGGAACAGATCGTCTCTATGGCCAATGATTCTAAGTCTGATATATTGGTTATTGACACTTATAAATTAGCTATCCCAAATGAGAACTTCTTGCTTCTTTCTGATACTCTTTATGCTTCTTCCATGCATTGTAACTTACTGTCAGTTAGGAGGTTTGATGCCAAGGGATATGAAGTTCGTTTCAGGGACAGGAAAATTTTAATTGAGATTAATAGGAAAATCATTGTATGGGGAAAGCTCAATGGAATATGTATTTGCTTGATAAAATAAATGAAATTCCATCTTCTTCTACTTGAATATGTGTGACAATGAAACTTATTTTTTGTGGCATATACGTTTAGGTCATATTAGTAGAAAAATAATTTTTAGACTTGTTAATGATGGCTTGATTTCCAAAATGATGAATTTAGATTCTAAAATGAGTAGAAAACCTTTTCATAAGGCAATTAGATCTTATGATTTATTGTCTATTAATCATTCTAATATTTATGGGCCACTTCATGTAAAAACACATAAGGGCATGCAGTATTTTGTTTCATTCGCTGATGATTATTCGAGATTTGGTTATATTTATCTAATTAGTAAAGAATCTGATGCACTTGAAATGTTCAAAGTATTTAAATTAGAACATTTTAAGTGCATGAGAGTTGGTAGAATCTGATTTAAATTAGATAAATATAACCAAATCTAGAGTGCATGAGAATTGGTAGAATCCAAGTGCATGTTAAAACATTTCATAGCAGTATTAATTCTGATGAATTTGATTTTTGAAATAATGCTATGAATGAAGAAATGGATTCTATAACTAAAAACCATGTATGGGAGTTGGTAGATTTGCCTAGTGGGAGAAAACTCATTGGTTGCAAATAGATATTAAAAAGAAAACTCAAGGCTGACTGTAGTATGGATAAATATAAAGCACGACTTGTTGCTAATGGGTATAACCAAAAGGAAGGTATAGATTTTGTTGATATTTTTCTCCATTAGTAAGATTTCTTTATGTTAGAATTTTGATGTCTATTGTGGCCAACCTTGATTTAGAATTGTTTCAAATGGATGTTAAAACTCCATTTCTCAATGGAAATTTAAATTAAGAGATATGCATGTTACAAACTGAAGAATAGATTGTTGAAGGCAAAGAAAATAAAGTGTGCAAACTAATTAAATTATATATGGATGGAAGCAATCTTCTAGACAATGGTATTCAAAATTTCGTGATGCAATTATGAAGCTTGGTTTTGTTTCTAATGAAAGTGATCATTGTATTTATATTAATATTATTGGGAGTAAGATATTGATATTGTCTTTATATGTGGATGATATTTTGATTGTTAGAAATTACATAGCTATGATTAAAAAAACAAAATTATGTTTGAATTATAATTTTGAAATGAAAGATATGGGGGTTGCAACATATGTTTTAGGAATTGAAATTACAAGAGATAGATAAAAAAAGATGCTCAACTTATCTCAAGAGCATTATTTAGAATCTGTTCTTAAGAAGTTTATAATGGATTTATGCAAGCCAGTCTCCACCCTTGTTGATAAAACAATTAAATTATCCATTGATTTATGTCCTATTAATGATGATGATGATGTGAGAAATATTTCATATGCTCAAGCAATTGGGTGCATTAATTATGATGTATCATGCACTAGGCCAAATCTATGTTTTGTTGTTGGACTTGTTAGCAAGTATCAAAAATACCCCAAAATGATATGTTGGCAAATAGTAAAAAGGATATTAAGATATATCCAAAGAACAAAGAAATACAAGTTACACTATCAAGATTATTCCCTTTGGCCTCAGGGTTACTCTGATGCAATTTGAAGTGGTGGGATACAATTTGAAGTGGTGACTATGATGGTAGTAAATCTACTTCGGGTTTTATTTTCACACTTGGTGGAGGTGTTGTATCATGCTGCAGTAAAAAACAAGATTGTGTTGCTTTATCAGCCATGGAAACAGAATATGTGGCTTGCAGTTTAGGATCACAAGCAAGAGGTTGTTTGGTTAAAAAAGTTTCTCATGGATTTAAAGTTGGCATGCATTGAAAATGGGCCTCTAAACATGTTATGTGATAATCAAGCAGCCATTGTCGTTCTCAAATATTCTAAAATAAACTTTAAATCCAAGCACATTCATAAGACGTACCACCATATTCGAGATGTAGTAGAATATGGAGATATAACATTTGATTACATACTTTCAAATGAGATGATTGAAGATCCATTGAATAAGGTTTTAAGCCGAGCAATTTTCGAAAAACATATAGCAGCTATGGGACTAAGATAAGCCCAAAAGGAAATTCAATAATGGTTGTTGTTCCTGGTTGTTCGCTGCTTAGGCTGACTTCTACACTTACCTTGGGCATCTGGCAAGTATGCCTTTTTTTACGTTACGGGGTTGTTCTTTTTTCATCGATTATTCTTCGCCTCGTAAAGAGATCGGTTATACCCAAAAAGACTAAGTTTTGATTCTCCCATCCTGCTCCTGCTCCCTTCTTCCTGCGCCGATCATATTGGTGGGTATATGGAAATCCCATGTGGAAAACATGAGGCAATGCTATATACAAGATGTCAAAGAGCCTTCAAGCTGGGTATATAGAAATCGTATGTAAAAAGCATGAGGCAATGCCATGTACAAGAAGTTAAAAGGCCTTCAGGCCAAGTGGGAGATGACTCATTCGAAGCCTCATACCAACACCACATGGCATCTGAACTATGGAGTGATGTCCTCATTCAAAGCCTCATACTAACGCCACATGACATGACAACTGAACTAACTATGGAGTGATTTATGTCACCATGTCATTGTAATATAATGTAACCACACTTCTAGAAAACCATATTTGTAGCATTTGTATGACCCCAAAACTGCACACACCCTCTTTCATCCTAATAATCAATCTTCAAGAAAAGTAAAATTCAATTTGCACTTATATGTGCTCAAATTTAAGTCCCTCTTTAATAATGAATCTTACTATTTATTTGGTGAATTTTGAGACCTAGGCTATTACAAACTTAAAATCAACTTTTTTTTTTTTTAAGATTGTTCATCTAATGATAATAAATCCATCTAAATATTTTGGAAATAATAGAAATGAAAAAACAAAATTCTTTCTGAGTCCTAGATCTAAAGGTCTCACCAAATATGCTCCTTCACCCTCATGTCCCCTCTCCCCCACTTCTCATCCTCTCTCTCATTTTCTCCCTCATTTTGGTTCAGTATTGACCTTTTAATGGTATACTAGACAGGTTAGTTATGGACAAATGGACCGTTTTTTTTGGCAGTATGTCAGAACTCTTAAGGTTTAAAATATTTCGGTTCAAACTACTCTTTGAATTGTTACCTTCGAACTGTTACACACATGCATACATTTTCATGAGAATACTCTGAGCGAATATTTGAAAGATGGAGAAAATCAATAAAAAAAGGTTTTGGTAAGATTATAGAGTTAACTTTATATATGCCACTAGGTGCCACTCTCTCTTAGCCATCAGATTTGAATCAATAGCTAGGATACCTTCAACCATAATGTTATCGGTGAACCAAGACCATTTGATTAAGATATAACGGCTCGGAGTATTTTATTTTTAACTTTTTTACAAATCATATGACTATGAAAATTTCTATATGTGATCATCTCTACAAGGCGAACCTAAAAAATATTAAAATATTTTCATGAAAATAATATGACCAAACTGGCCTAAAGACAAATATTATTCCTAGGTAAGAATCTATGAGAGGATTGGACGCCCCAAATTTGTTGTAAATATGATTTGTATAAAAAGTTTGAAAAATAAAATGAAGTGTTTAGGCGTGACATTGTGATTGGAGCTATCTCAGCCTTCATTAACATCGGAAGGCTGTGAGAGGTATGGCTTATATAAATTCCCGATCTAGTGACACATAGAAAGCTTTCTCAAGATTATATGCTTTTTATGTTGCTCCTTACGGCAAAATCCTAACTAGTAATTTAGGATCCTGTTTGGCAGTGTGACCAACTCAACCTATGACCAACTAGGCTCAATTCCTAGGAGGGTAGGGGCCTCTCCCCACAGACTCACCCAAAAAAAACCTATGACCAATCTTAAACAAATAACCACTTAAAAACACAAAATAGAAGTGCTTAAAAGAAATTATCATGAGATTAAATCTAGTCCCTCACTTTTAACATGTTACTCAACAAATTTAATTTTTTGTTTTGAAATTATCCATCTGGTTCTTCTAAAAGGTCAGGTTTGTATAAGGTGCCACCTTGTACTATACAAGGCACACCTCTAAACTTTGTTATAAGACAGTTGTAATGTCGCAAATCTTGTGATGGGTTGAAAATCCATATTCAACTTTAATTATGGAGTTTATAAGTCTAAACCAATGCAGATCGAGCAGATCTGTAGACATTTGAAAGTCTTGCAAATAGATGGTCGAGATAACTTGTTATAAGATTCACTATTTTAAAGACTTCAAAAAAAAAAAATCTTTGTAGCCATATATCTTGAGGTCGAGATGATTAATTGAAAAGTTTTCCAACTTCGAAACGCTGATTTTTGAGACGCACCTTACTTATATAGTAATGTTGCAACCTTGTACATACTTTTTCTTTTATAAAATAAATCCCAAAATTTCACATAAAAAAAATCCTCGTAAGTGGGTGTGTTGCCAAGGGAGCATGTTTACATTTTCCTCTTTCAAGGGCATAATGTAAACGACCATTCCTTAATCATGGTTCGTGTTTAAGGGAAGTTACAAGAAAATCTTAAAAAAAAAAGACATTTTTATGCCAAATTGCAATGTTCATTGTACTTCAAACCTAGTAAGGTCATTGAGAAAGAGAACTATCATCGTTAAACTAAATCAAACCATGGGCCAAAATATCAAATAATAGCAATAAATAAGTAGATTATTTCAACTATTTCAGCTTTAGAACATTTTTTTTTTTTGGGTAATTTAAGCAATATATAGGTAAATTATTTCAACTATTTCAACGTTAGATTTTTTTTTTTTGAGTAATTCAATGGGGAAGACAGACCCCTACCCGTTGTTTTAGATAGATTAGGGAGTTAGGCTTTTTAGATAAATCAAAGAGTTACTTTTTTGAAGCTATCAATGGGTAGTGTCAGTGGAGTTGGCATCCACAATATAGTAACTATTTATGAGGGTGCTGCTATTTCAGCTTTAAAATTCTACTAGCAAAATATTCCTAAACGTCGACATCATTGGAGATTTGTTAGGTCATAACATAAGAGCCAATTTCGATTTGAAGATTATATTGACAAAATTTATTGTATTCTTTATTAGATTCAAGGGTGATATTTGCATAAGGTTGCAACCTTAAACAATCAAAATAAGGCGCACCTCTAAACTCTGTCATAAGATGCAATTTAGTTGTCAAGAATTTTTGGGACGGCCCTAGAATCTACTTTCATCTCTAATTGTAAAATTTTAAACTCTAAAAATGGTTTAAATCAAACAAATCTATAAATACATGATAATCTTGAAAATGGATAGTTCAGATAATGTGTTGCAAGATGTATAAGTTTTAGGACTTGAAATCTTTTTTTTTCCATATTCATACATCTCGATGTTGAGATGATCAATTAGATGGCTTTTCTTATGGATTTTAGGTGCACCTTAATTCTATAGTTTAAAGTTTTGACCTTATATAAGCTTTTTTCTAGATTCAAACATAAGTTCTCTCAAACAAATGGATCCTCAACAATTCTTTCTAGATTCTTAGCCATTGCTTAAGAGACATTTATATTTTACCAATCAAAAGTAAAAAATCCAAGCACAAAACTAGATATGCAATTCATGTATATAAAAGGAGATTTAGCCTTTAAGAAGTGAAAGAGAATCCCAACTTATAACAAACTTCCACTGGTTGTCTTTTTATGAAAACATCATCTATTAATACTAGGCAACCTTAGGATAAATCATCATCATCATCTTAGTGTTATTTCAACTATTCGTGGTCGCTACACGGATCTTGTTACATCATTTTATTCTATCAAGGGTCATATGCTTAATTAGACCATAAGCTGTCATATATTTTCTTAGTACTTCCATTGATATACTTTCGGGCCATCCACATGCCTTTTTAGAGCCTTTCACTTGAATCAAACCACACTTCCTAACCCGTATTGTTCTGGATTGACACTGCGAATGACCAGAGCACCTAAATCTATTTCCTATCATTTTATCACCTGTTAGAGCTACCCCTAAATTCTCTCGAATATATTCGTTATGAATTCTAACATTTTATGGCCACTCATCTATCTCAACATCCTCATTTCAGTATGTTGTTTCTTGACTATCCAACATTCTGCCCCATAGAGCATAGAAAGTCTTACAACCGTCTTATAGAACTTCCCCTTCAGATTTATTGATATTATGTGATGATTTCAGAAATACATCTCCACTTCATTCACCCAGCTCTAATTCTATGAGCAAAATCTTCTTTAGTCTCTCATTTCTCAAGTATTATTGATCCAAGATATTCAAAATCCATAATAAAGAAATTTTAAAATAGCTAAATAAAATTTAAAATCATTATCACTATCATCATCATCATAATAGCCTTTTTCCAATTATCGGGGTTGGCTACATGAATCCTGGTCTGTCATTCTACTCCATTAAAGGTCATACTTTCAGTGAAGCCATAAGTCTCCATATCTGTTCGGACTATAAAATTTAAAATTATATTATTTAAAATAAATAAATTTAAATGAACTTTAAAATAACTAGATAAAATTTAAATCGAGGTAAATAAAAGAAGGATGCGGTTTGTATATGGTATCAACATCGAATAATCAAAATAAGGTGCAACTTCAAACATTGTCAAAAGACGCAATTCGAAGTTAAAAATCCTTAAGATGACCTGAAAATCTATTTTCACCAATAACGATGAAATTTAAAACTCAAAAAATAGTACATGTCAATCATATCTATAAATACTCGAAAATAATGGAAGTCCGTATAATATGTTTTCATAATTTTTAGGACTCAAAATCATTTATTTCGTATCATACATTTTGAGGTCGAGATGATTAATTAAACGCCTTTCTAGCATCGCAACAACATTGTTTGGTTTTTTGCAGTGCTCCTTACTTCTATAATATAAAGCTTTAACACTACATATTGTTTGGGTTTTGGGTAATGCAGTTTGCTATTGAAAATAATACATACAACTGAAGAAAAAGGCCTCAAGAAACTAGTAGACCCTGCCACTTACTACCGACACAACGGCGCCCAAAGATTGAAAATAATCCATCTTACCTCTTCTTGAATGCATTTTAATAAATGGAAAAATCATTCAATTGATCATCTCGACATCAAGATATATGAATCAAAAAAAAAAATTTAACTTCTAAAAAATAGTATATCTTGTAACATATTATATGAACCATCTATTTTTAATATGTTTATAGATCTCTCTGATTTGAATAATTTTTTATTATTTAAATTTACAACTTTATGCAAACCTCACCCTCGTATTTGCGCTTCTATGAAATGCAATGGTATTTTGGTACTCCCACCCAAAACATGGGTTGGAGCTCAGAAAAAATCAAACCTGATCAAATTGCATAAATGTAGCAAAAATATAGCAGCAAATAGCAAATTATGGTCAAACTATAGTTAGCCATTTGGGAGTATTCAGGTTTACAAAAGAGCTTGTTGCCTGCATCAACAAGACATAGCAAGGTTAGAAGTGTACCGATGTACATGGCTGGAGATGACAATTACATGGCGAAACTATCAATCATTATATGCACAAATACTGATTATTGACAAATGAGATTGTAAAAGCAAATTTTTTTTATAGTTTGAAACAAATAAATGCTAAATAAC
>NW_006495273.1:9911823-9923497 GCF_000471905.2 Amborella trichopoda | reverse complement strand
CTCCACAATGCTTATGTGCGAGATGCTAGAGTGATCTCTCTCATAGTGTTATTGCCGGCCGTTTTTTTTGGGCGGTGAGGATTTTTCGACCGCCACGTGATTGTACCGTCACAGACATGCTCTGTCCGTGGCGGTCGAAAAATTCCGTAGAAACCGTCACGGGCCACGCGCCGTCTGTTGCTACTCCATTCAATAAACCGCCACTGACATAGCAAGTCTGTGACGATAGCGAACACTATTCGTATAAGGAAAGAGTTTATATAAGGTTGCAAGCTTAAAATGTAGAATTAAAGACGCACCTCAAAAATGCATGAAAAAGTTGTTTTAAGGCCAAAAAACCTCTAATTGACCATCTCGACACTGAGATATATGAATATGAAAAAAAAAATAAATTAAGTTCCAAAAATAATGCATCTTGCGGCACATTATCTAGACCGTTTATTTTCAAGATTTTCATATGTTTATATATCTGTTTGATTTTAACCAGTTTTGAAGTTTAAAATTTTATAATTAGGTATGAAAACAGATTTTCAGATAATCATAAGAATTATTTATACCAAAATTATATGTTATGATAAAATTTGGAGGTACAATTTAATTGGATTATTTAAGGTTGCAACCTTATAGAAACCACACTATATATACATATAAAAGCAAACTCCTTTGCGAAGAAGAGAGTTGCTTTACAATGATTTATGGTGATGTAACTCTTTGTGATTATCCTTTCAACAACAAATTTAATATCATTTAGCCAAAAAAAAATCTTAGAAAAGTTTATACGAAGGCGAGGCTCTAAACAATCAAATTTGAACCTACCTCAAAAATTTCGCTAGAATAAACTGTTTGATGCCCAAATATCTTTAAATTGATCATCTCGACATCAAAATGCATGGACATGAGAAAAAAACTGATTTCAAGTTCTGGAAATAGTGTATTTTATAACGCATTTTGGAACCGTCAATTTTCAAGATTTTATAGATCCGCCGATGTACACTACTTTTTAAGTTTTAAACTTTGTAAATAAATATAAATTTTTTTTTTAAGGCTATCATAAAGATTTTCCATATTGAAACTACATTTCTCGACACTATTTGAAGGTAAAGCTCCAATTTGATTGTTTAGAGGCGAGGCTCTATACAAACCGCATCCTTAAATTAAAAAGTCACGAGCCTGTGAATGGAACGGGGCTTGAGACGGACTCTCTCCCTCTCTCTCTAGAATCAAGGATTCTCGCCATTTCCCTCCCAGGCGGCCTGTTTCCTCTGTGTTTTGACTTCAATAACAAATGATCAGTACAGTACAGTACAGGAGAATGTCTCTCCCCCCACCTACTCTCTTTCTTTTTATTGGATAAGGGGATTGAGTGGGCGGTTCACATGCCTTTTCTATTTACAAAATGGCGCACAAATACCACTACTCATACTGTTCTCCTTGTTCCTTCGTTTCGTCGCAGGTTTGATGCATTCTTGACTCCTCTTCCATTTTCTCTCCCTTTCCTTGACCGCTATCTCTTCCCTTTTATAAAACATATAATTCTCACATTTCGGTTTTGAGTTTGCAGGCAGGAGCCATGGCTTTTTGTCATCTCACAACCCTCTCATTCTCTCTACTTGCTGCTGTTTTTCTCTCCATTTGTGCACCTCTGGTTGCAGAAAGTAATGTGAGTGTTTGGTTGAGTACTCGTTTAGACCAGTGCTGTTCCAGCTTTTTTTCTTTTTTTTTTCTTTTTTCTTTTTAATTAAGTGGAAGGTTGTTTGTGATGTAGGCTTACATTGTTTACATGGGAGAGAAGCTGAACCAGGAGGCTGAACAAATTCAAGACTTGCACCACCGCGTTCTATCGGACCTACTTGGAAGGTCTTCCTGGAGCTATTTTGTTCTTGAATTTCTCTTACATTTCACTTTTTCTTCTTCATTTCTGAAACTCCTTTCTCAGTGACACCTCATACTTCCTCTCTGATTTTAAAATATTGTACACATAGGCAGACTTATATCTAGTCTTTAAGTTCAAAGACAAATGCTTTTTTCTCTTTAGTTTTGAGCATTTGATAGTACTCAGTAAATTGATTTGCTTGATTTGCATAAGAAGGTCTAGAAGTGTTAGATTGATTCGTGATTCCTCTCTTTATTCTTGAAAACAAATACCAGTGACGAGGCATCCTCGGCATCAATGCTATACAGCTACAAGCATGGCTTTTCTGGTTTCGCTGCAATCTTACCGCCTTATGTGGCGAAGCGTATTGTGGGTATGACTGTTTGCAGCATATTCTTTATTTCAATTAGGATGATGACTTTTGGAAAATCAAGTCTTCCTTTGGGTTGATACAACATCTATCTTCAGTTTAGGTTTTCTTAAACAGCAAAAGTATTGGATGCAGATTATCCTGGAGTTGCTCGTGTTATGCCTAACCGTATCCTCAATATACAAACCACTAGAAGTTGGGATTTTCTGCATATGAATCCCATTTCCATGCATGGCCTTCTCTCTGAGAGCAGGTTTGGTCAAGGATCAATTATTGGCATTCTGGACACAGGTTTGTTTGTTCATCTGGTTAGCCTACAATTCTGTCATACTTTAGTTTATAAAACATATTCATTTCCTTTACTACAGGTATATGGCCAGAATCTGAAAGTTTCAAGGACCATGGTATGAGTGAAGTTCCATCTCACTGGAAAGGTGTGTGTCAGGAAGGAGAGCAATTCAGTTCTTCCAATTGTAACAGGTGTGGTTGCTTTAATGCTTTTGTAGTTTTACTTGCTCTGATTCTAACTCATAATCATTTTAATCAAGATCTTTGTTGCTTGAACCTTTCAATTGATGCTGCCTCAAAACATTACTCTCACAACCTGACAACTATGCTCACAACAATAGGTATTTGGGGATATTATGCAAGAGACACAAACCTAATCAAGAATGTTGCCACCACAATACATTGGAAGGAAGACTCCCTTTCCAAACTAGGATGGATGTAAACATGCCAACTTGCTCAATATTCTATACGATTGGTTCGTTGCGTGATTTCTAGTAGGCATATTTGCAAAGTGGTATCCCAACTTCCCTTGCAGAGTGCAGACCACTTCACTAGTAGTACATACTCGTCTCTTTACAAAGTAGTAGTCTACTTCAACATTCTTAATAAAGATCTTAAACCAAATTAGCTTGCATCTCTATGTGAGCCATTACCTTGTATTGGGCCTCTTCAGTGGATCTTGCCTCCACAGTGCTACTTCTTACACTTTCATACAGCCAAGTTGGCTCTAACAAAAATGTAATAAGACAATTATTCCTTTGCTTGTTAGTAAGAGCAGTATTTTAACTACTCAGCTGAGTCCACTCGGACTCGGCCCGTTGCTGAGCTGAGAACCTGGGTACAACTTAGGCATATTAAAAAATGAATAAAAGAACATAAAAATTATATAAATTTGTAGGATCAATATGTAAAAATTGTATATGTAGTTTGGATTTTTTTTACAATGATTTGTGAGTTTTTCTTGTCATTTGCGCTATTTTTGTATTTTCTTCTATGTTTTGATTTTTCTGAAATGCCTCCAACTGTAAATCAATTATTTCTTAATCCATGTTTTATATTTTTTTCAGCTTATTTGGACATTTTAGTTTGTTTTTTGTTTTGTTTCACTTTTAAATTTTTTATTTTATTGTTTAACTATTTTATTTATTTTTTCTAAATGTTTAGGGATTTTTGGGCCCTATCACATTACTCGGCCAAGTCTAAGTGGATGTGGCTGAGTCCAATTGGACTAGGCCGAGTTACTTGGCTCAGGCCAGGGCCTAGTCCGAGGCCCAAGTTGAGTATAAAAACATTGAGTAAGAGAATCGACACAATGCTTACTAGTAAGATTGATAGGTGTAGGTGGGCATGTCCAGAAAAAAGGATCTTCTTCCCAAATGGGCTATGGAGTCGCCACAAAATTCTACTAATTGTTCCAAAAGTGCCCTCTATGGACATGCATAAATTATAGCATTACCTCAATTGCTGTGGCCAAATCTGGTTTTCTGAGAGTACAGTTTATAAGCTTCCCAACCGTTCGTGGTCTTTAAGTAGATCTCGGTTATTTGAATTCAGTTGGTTTTTTACAAGTACTGAGTCTACTGACTGTACTTTTGAGTACATGATAACCAGTATCCCTTCATAAACTGAGGGTGTACTTCCATTAAGAGATGAAAATGTATTTTTTGGAGCTACATCATTACTAGTAAGAAGATTTCAATTGACGTAGATTAGGTGGTCTTGTCTTTTTCCTTCATCAACATTGAGTAGTCTGCATGACTTTCATGAAACTATTCCCTTTTCTTCATCCTCTGTCCAGACAAACCCATGTAGGTGTAACTTGTAAATTTCCTGTAGGGCACGCTATGCAAGAAGCCATTCTTTGCATCCCATTTGTTGGTGATTGCATCTCATTAATAGATAGGATAACTGAAATGGAGTTTACTTTAATTACTGGGACAAATCTCTGTGGAGTCTTCTTTGTGAAATCCACCCATATGGTTTGGTGAACCATTTCGCAAAATTCCATGCTTTATAGCTCAACAGTACTGTCAAAGGAACACTTTAATGTGTGCACCTTCTTGCAGAGAACTATTGAATTTCCCTTTAGTTAGGGGGCCCTGTCCTAGTTTCCATTCTCTTATCTAACATTCAGTATGCATAATAGAATTATTAGTACAAGAACTATCTTCTTTTTGCACTGCAGAAGTCAAGATCAACCGCATTGATATTAAAAATTGTGCCATAAAGCAGGCAAACCTGAGCTTGGAGGGAGTCCTTGATGAGAACTTTGTGGTTCTTAGAATATAATGTTTTCCTCCTATTGGAATCATTTTCATGCTACTAAGAATGTTGGACTGAAAATCTTCAATGAGAACCAGAAGTACATGACTCTCCCCTTTTCTTGTTATTCGACTCTTGAGGAGATCGAAAGGGCCTTTTCTAATGCTAAAATATATGAGACCTCTTGTTCTGATAGTCAATTTTCATAAATTGTCAAAAATACATCAAGTTGTACTCGTTAAGGTGCATACAAACTGAGACATACACATCCGAAAGGAAAAAAAAGAGAGTTAGGGGCCTAGCTATGGCTAAAGAGGGATTTCTTTTTGTCTTTCTGATGTATATGGGTAGAGAGTTAGGGACCTAACTATGGCTTCATCGCCTATATATAAAGAAATCCCTCTTTAGCCAAGCCCATTTGCTTTATCATTATGTCTCTACACATGGCAGAACGTACACCTGGCGGAATAACTCAATGCAAGAATCTCCTCCTTCACGTCTGCAAAATGTAGGGGTAGGATGACTTGATGTTAAGCGAATGACCTCAAGAGTATCGTCATTGGCTCTTAAAAGGATCTCAAACAGTGTCAATCCTGTCACAGTCACATCCTTGGAAATTTACTTCTTGGTCCTTGGGTAATAACACTTTTTTCAAACTTTTTGGTGGACGAGTTACTAAAGAAAACAAATTACACCAAGGACCAAGTGTGCTTTGAAGGTTCATGATTTATAAGCTGTAGAGGAGATTTACTACCTAGAGCTAAGTGGGTGTCTGATAATAATATAATGTGGAGTCAAATACTGCACTAGGACCAATATATTTTAGGAACTTTATGGGCAAGAAGAAGACCAATATATTTTAGGAACTCCATGGTGAAGTAGAAGATATTGAGTTCCCTTAAATAAATGCAGATTCATTTTGCCACTACACCATTCTATCATGTTCTCGATAGGGGACGTTCTCTGAATATCTTAGAGCTTCTTGTCTTTGCACTGAACTCCTTCTCTTTTGAGGTCTTCAACTTTCTTGTTCTTATAAGAAGGTAATGCCATAATGCTGCTATAGTCCATTGCTCCCATATCATGCAACATAATAAGATGGTTTCCTGGCAGCTCAGACATATCCTTTTATGTCCCTACTGCCATCTACTGTAGGAACTATTGCCATGCTGTGCTCCCAGTAATTAGTGGTTGTGAGCCTAGGATGGAGCCTTATGTCAGAATCAAAAAAATTTGAAAATATTTACCAGTCTCTATAGCTTTTTCACGAGAATATCATCTGGAGGCTTGTGACATTCCAATTCATTTTTCACTTGTCTTCTAGTAGGCTGCGATCAAGGATAATTTTCAAAGAAATTAACCAAATTTAGGAGGTATGAATGTGTTCCAAACCATTTTAGTCTTAGGGGCATTTTTGCATGCTTTCTCCTAGTTGCATTCTGAACTTGTTTGAGTGGAAATGTGCCCTGCTTTATCCTAGTTGCATTCTAAGCCTGTTTGAGTGTAAAAATGTGCTGCTTTTAGACCCTTCAGAGAAGAGCCCTTCGCAGTCGCTATGGGGTAATTTTAAGGTAAAACATTTTGTTCATAATTTTTTCTGAAACTTGGGGGCAGTGAAAAAAAATGTGTTTTGGGGTATGAGTATGAGAGACTTTCAACGGAGATTATTTTGAGGAGAACTTTCTACTTTGGGAGGGGGTTAAGTAATTTTCCCTAATTTTAATTATTGAAAATTTTAATTAGTAAATATTAATCAGTAAATATTAATTATTAAATTTTACTGAAGGAAGAAGGTTAGTTCAAGTCCCTATCTTGCTCATAGATGTAGGGAGCTTGGATGTGGCATGGTGATCCCCACTGAAAGCATTGCTCCAACAATCCTAGAGTAGGACCTGGAATGGACCTCGCACCCCCTCCATTAAGGGATATTGATCTCTATCTTATGAGGATCTTAATCCCTATCTAATATGGATCTATTTCAAAAACATTTGAATTTTGAACCATGTGTCTTTGAATTTGTGCTGATATTTTTCTTTTTACAATTTTCTAGCTAATGACCACCTGCAACTGATTTTTCTTTTGTGTTTGCATAGTCGCAGTTTGCATTAGTGACTGAAAACTGGTGAGCCAACTCCAAATCACCCAAATCAGCTAGGACATTGGGGGTTCCACGATCCTGGATGGTCCCGAACCAGAGAATCTTCCCTGTTGTCAAAACTAGGCAGTTCATTCTAATGAAGCACCCATTTCAATATAGGGACTTGAGCAACTCATAAGTTCAGTTCTCATCATGTCCCACAATCTCATTTTTCGCAAATTTCTATAGGATTTTCAGGCTGTAAAGTTCTCATTTGCATGCGTATAGATAATGCTAAAACTGTGGATTATATTTTTAAATTTTTTAAATATTATTTTAAAATAAAATAATATACACCACATATTTAAAGTAAAGGGGGCTCCCGAGTGTTCCCATAGACATATAGTACATATATCAAGCTGCTTCTAGGGCCCTACTTGAACATGGCTTCCATGGTAGGAGCGTCAACCATGGGTCAATCCTAGGGTATGGCTCCTACTCCCGCTTCCAACAACTATGGGGCCATTACATTTTTCCTGAACGATCTAACATGTGGTATTTCGGTATTATGTAAAATCGTGGGAAGCGTGACACTCTTTTTCAAGTGGTACTCATTGAACCACTCATCTGCCAACCCTGCAGAGAAAGACACTTCACATCCTTTTCACCTTAACCAAGTATGGGGAACTAGTTTTTTTTTATGTGCCCACCTCATCATTGCAGATTCTCTGAATAGCTTTAATGCTTTATCCTTTTTGTATATTTTGGTCCCTTTTGGGCTTGCATAGCATTTTTTCTCTCGAGAATGCAGAGTGTGACATTGTGGGGTCACCATACTTCTCGTTTGTCTTGTAATCTTTACGTATTATTAATGCAATAATAATAAACTTCACTCAAAAAAAGGAAGAAATGTTTAAAATCAATGAGTCAACTCTGGACTTGCTCAATTTGACTTGCCTTGGGTCACTATCTTGGATGAGCATTATAACAGAGGACTGAGTCTCATAAGGGATATTTGGTGAGACTTGGCAGTATCACAGCGAGTTGACTCAGTTTTGAACCTATATCAGTTCCCAAGCTGTGTCAAATCTTTTGAACTTTTCCAAGAAATACCTTCACTTGTGAATCCAATCAGTGGTTTGATGTGTTCCTATCTGACCAAATGAGCTCCCTTTGCAATTTTTGAACCGGTTATTACTAAACATATTTTACAACTATCTTGCAATTTATATATCCCAAGTGTTAGACGTGAATCATGATGCAATTTCACATTTTCAAACTCAAAAATCCATTGGTATAATTGATAGGTTGTTCACTGAGTATTTACATACTTGTTTCTATAAGGAGTTAATGACTTAGTAGACAAATCTGCAGCTTGTCCAATTGAAGTGATGCATGGAAGACTTTTAATGGCATGTATTAGTCTACCCTCATTATGATGACAATCTATCTTGTTCTTCATGGAATACATGATTAGTAGCTATATGATAACATGCCAATAAAAATGAAAAGGCTGCTACATTGTGACACTGAATATTTGATGGAGAGGGATTGGGTAATATAACTTGATCAGTTCTTCTAACACACCCAAAGCCATGTAATCTAACTGAAAGCCTCTGGTGTGGCTTTCTACTTGACCTCTGTTCTTAGAGAAAGCATTATGCCTTATGCCACGCTAAGACAAGAAACCAGTGAATCTCCCATGAGGATATACTATCCAATCGAAGATCCTGTATCAAGTTCCCGGTCCAGTCAAAATTTGGATAAGAAGCTAGGCTTAGATTCGATGTTGATGATAGAATAGAGCAATCTTAAATAATTGAATGGCTTTAACTTAAACCGTAAAGTTTGATTAGGGCATGAAGTGATTTACTAGTTGGAACCAAACTTGTAATGTGGAGTTTCATGATTTCCATATGAAGCTTCTAACTAAGATTTTGTATGTCCTTGGATCAAAAGAGTCTAGGCATGTAAAGTGCTTACTTTCATCTCAAGTGGTATACTCACTCTCTTAAAATTGGTTAGAGTCGACATGAATGAAAACTAATAAACTGCATTTTACTGGACAAAGGAAAAAAAAAAAATTATTCTAATGCGTTGTTGTTTTCCAAATCATCATGATCATCATCGTCAGAGTCTTTTCTCAACTAATTGGGATCGGCTACACGAATTCTGGTTCGTCATTCTGCTCTATCAAGGGCCATACCTTCAGTGAGGCTATAATTCTCTATGTCTTTTCTCACTGCTTCCAAATATGTCCTTTTAGGCTTACCCCTTGCCCTTTTTGAGTCTTCCACTTGCACTAACTCTCACCTCCTAACAGGTGTTGTATTGGGTCTACGCTCAATATGATCAGCCCACCTAAATCTACTTTCTCTCATCTTATAGTCTATTGGTACCATACCTAAGTTCCCCCGAATGTATTTGTTTTGAATTTTATCCCTTATTATCTCGCCACTCATCTATCGCAACATCCTGATCTCAGCTACACTTAGTCTATGGGTATATTGTTTCTTGACTGCCCAATATTCCACCCCAAAAGCAATGCTGATCTTATAGTTGTCTTGTTGAACTTACCCTTCAGCTTTATTGGTATGGGGTGATCACATACAAATCCGGTTGTACATCTCCACTTCACCCACCAATTTTATATGCGACATCTTCCTCAATCTCTTCATTTTCTTGGATTATCGACCCAAGATATCGAAAGTGCGCTCTTTTTTGTATTTCTTGGCCATCAATCTTAACTACTTCCTCGTTTCTACTCCAATTATTGCTAAACTTGCATTCAATATACTTTGTCTTTGTCTGGCTAATTTTAAAACCTTTAGATTCTAGAGCATTCCTCCAAAGTTCTAACTTTGTGTTGACACCGTTTCGGGTCCCATCGATCAAAAGTATGCCATCCGCAAACAACATGCACCACGCTATCTCGTCTTGTATGTGCTTAGTTAAGTCGTCCATACTTAAGACAGAAGTATGGGCTCAATGCTGACACTTGATGTATTGTTTGCCAAATAAAAACCAATAAACTGCATTTATTCTAGTCCACAACAATGGTTCCTCTATATACTTGCAGTAATCTCAAGCCCAAGACTAGTCTTGGGTCGTGTTTTCTTTCATTTAAAACTGCTTTGTATTTGAAGTAGTGTAATGTGTGGTACTTTGAAACATCATTGTTATTGACAATAATATCATATAATGACAAGTTAGCATGCCCAAAGAAAACATCTCTGTGACGTAATTTTTATCTTCTTTTTCTAGACCTTTCTGGAATATGACATCTATAATATAGCTGAGCGGTTTTACTTTGATTAATGAATTTTTCCATGCAACGTCTTGGTGAAGGTATTCAGTTGTTCGATAGTGTTTTTGATGTTGCCGCTTTTGGAAAAATTATTGATTGCTGGGAAGCTTATGTCTATCTACAGATGTTTCTATTTCCTTCTTGGGAATGATCAATGAATGCACATACTTCGTAAATTATACCTGTTCAAGTATGTTTTTTTGCTTTCTTGATCTTTCTATTGCCTAATATCAAGTTAATACCAAGGTTTCAAAAAACGCTAGGCCGCCTCGAGGCGGCTTGCCTGGCACCCAGCGCTTAGGCGGGCGCCCAGAACCTCGGGCGCCTAGTAGTTTTTTCACTTTTGGGGTTTTCCATATATTAAGGTTTTTTTCTTTTTTTTTACTTTGGGGGTTAAAAATAAACCCCATAATGTTTTTAGACAACCTTAGGGGTCAAAATGACCCCCTTTGTCCTTTTGGACGGTTTAAAAAAACGAAAAAATCCTTACGGCCCTGGGCGCCCGCCCACGTACATCCGCCCATGTAGGGCTGCCTAGGTCTAGGCATGCGGATTTTTGGTCCAGGCCGCCTAAACCGGCGCCAGGCAGACCGTTTTTTTAAACATTGGTTAATACAACATGCAGCACCGAATACCTAATAATAGCTTGTTGTTTTGTTCTAAACTACTGCAGCCACATTCTCCTAAAACTTGTTGCTTTATTAGTTATTACTTCACATTTTTTATTGTCCTAGCTTATTTGCTACAGTTTATGATAGGTGATGCAAATTGGTTTCCCCAGTATATGCTTAACTAATATTTCCTCTGAAGAAACTCTTGCTTAGTTCTGGATGCGCCTCCCTCAATAATTTTTGTTGTATGCTACTAAAAAGAAGAAAGAATATTTCGAAAAGTATCTTTTTGCTTACATAGGCCAACTCCCTGATGTCCAAAAATAAATTTGCTTAGTCATGGGATTGATGCACATCTTGTTCTACATGGTATATATGTGGTCAAGGCATTTGAAATGAGTCACTTTCTGTCTGTATGTGCGTCCATGCTAATACACAGATACATACATATACTGTGTATGTGTGTGTATATATATATATATATATATATATGCAACCTTAAAATATAGAAATAAAGATGCACCTCAAAAATCCATCGGAAAAAGTTGTTTAAATGTTGAAAAATCCCCCCAGTTTATCATCTTGACATCGAGATGTATAAATAGAAAAAAAAAAAAGAAAAAGATTTTGAGTCCTAGAAATAGTGTCTTAAAAAACATTATCTATAGACTGTCCATTTTCAAGATTTCCATATGTTTATAGATCTACTGGATTTTAAACATTTTTGGAGTTTAAAATATTATAATTAGATATGAAAATAGATTTTGATATAATCCTAAGAATTTTTTACACCAAAATTACATGTTATGATATAATTTGGATGTGCGCCTTAATTGGATTGTTTAAGGTTGCAATCTTACAGTAACCACACCCTATATATATATAT
>NW_006495273.1:9887215-9897759 GCF_000471905.2 Amborella trichopoda | reverse complement strand
ACATATATATATATATATATATATATATATATCATAAGTCAATGATACTTTTGTTTTAATACTAGATGATGTTTCCAAACATAAATATCTCTTAACATTCACTCGAATTGGCATTTCTTAACACTAACACCACATAAGTCGCTTCACATGATACTGTTGTTTTTAAATACCAATGGTATATTGGTATTTATTGGTTCGCATGAGATATTAATATTTTAAGAAAAAAGTACACATATACCGTTATTTTTACTGTTATTTAAAAGCTGCTTATAAAATTTTCATTATTACCACTCTACCTGTTTTATATTTGTTATTTCAATATTTTGTTGGAATTTTTAAAAAATAACCAAATTATCTTTTTCTGATTTCCAAGATCGAAAATTTACACTTGCACCGACTGACAGAAATTAAACTTTTAGGTTTCTCAATATCCAAAAATGTTTTATTTTTGGATATTTAAAATCCATTTTAAAACTTTCAGATATTAAAAATCAAAAATTTGTTTCCAAATTATATTTTTGCATTTTAAAAATCCAAAACAGCAGTGTTCGGATTTTCAAAATCTAAAAAATTTCATTTTTAGTGTCCTCACCATTTCAGATTTTGAAAATCCAAAACTCATTTGGATATTGAATTTTGGATTTTCAATTTTCAAAATTCAAAATTATTTCAAAATTAAATTTTTGGATTTTCAGAATCCGAAAAGGGCATTTTGCAACTACGGATCATGTAATTTTCTTAAATTTGGATATTTAAAATCCAAAAATTTTGATGAGGAAATTTTTTTAAAAGAAAGACTTGACCACCCTCAAGATCTGAAAAATCCATAATTTTGGATATTGAAGTTCCAAAATCTTTTTGGTGATGTTGGATCCTAAAGGTCCAAAATAAAGGCAAATTTCAAAAAAAAAAAAATTCGGGGCTCTTAAGAACCAGTATACATGTAATATACAAAAATTTAAATGTAATAAGTTGAAAATTTGTCATATTGTAAAATCGTTGAAAATAAAAGATATCTATGTAATGTCCTCATCTAAAATTACCTATATCTCTCACACAAGTAAGTTTTCTATTAAGTACTTTAGAGGAGAGATAAATTCGAAAATTGTCTTGAGGTTTGTATAAGGTGCCCACTTACTGTAAAAGTAAGACCCACCTCTAAATTTTGTGAGAAGATGTTCCAGTGCGATGGCTTGAACATTCATCTTCAACTCTTATTATAAAATTTAAAACTTCAAAAATGATACCGATCAAATAGATCTGTAAACACTTGAAATTATTAAAAATAGATAGTCCACATAACTTGTGACAAGATGCATTATTTTTAAAATTTGAAATTCCCCTCTAGACACGCTACTCGACAACACGACAAACGAAGATCTTAAATTGGGAATCCCTATCACGTTCCCCAAAATATAGCCCTAACTTTTTAATAAAAGAAAATACAATAATACTATTTATTTTTGGTACAAAAACACTTGTTTTTCTTATTCTTTTCACGTATGAGACAAGAAGAGGGTTGTTGGTCTCATGCGATTCCATGTCGATATCTACAGTAACTTATTCAAGAAACAATACAAAATAAATAAATATTAGCCTGTTACATGATTTGATCGGATGGTTGGGGTGCCGTTTGTCAAAAGTGACCATGACCGGTGGATGGGGGAATTTACTGGCCCGAGATGGTGTTCTCATGAAGGATCCAGCAGTCCCAATCCAGGTTCTTGGGATGGAGCCATCATACATTTACGTTTATCTCATTCAATACCTCAAGCCAATCCTTAGGAGACTTTAACAACTTTACGTAACCGATTGAAACTTCTCAGCCCCTAAAAGTAGAGAAATTTACATGCATATCTTTCAATTTACTTTAATTCAATAATTTTTTTTAAAAAAATTATTATGTTTATACTTTTTTTTGTATTTTTTAAATAATAAAATTACTCATCTTTTAGATCTTAATCTAATAAAAAAAATGGTTTGCGTTAAGTAGACATCCGGTGTAAAAATTTACCTTATCTCGTTGTGAATCTTGAACCTATGTTATATGCTCATACTATAGCGTTCCGTTCAAGTGACATGTTGTACTACCCGGGTGCATTGAAAATAAGCAAGAAATGGAGGTACGTGATTTAGGTAGCTAACCTCAGGTATTTGAGATAAGGCGTGGATGATGATGACTCATATTTTGTATCTTCCAGATCCAAAATTTAGTAAGGCAGCAAGTTGGAACATTTCAAATGAAATTTTTCGAATGTTGAATATCCAAAATTTTAAAAGTTCGGAACTTCCGTAATTTAGTGTTGCCTAGAAGAGTTTTGGGTTTTCAAAATTCCAAATTTCCATAAATGTGGACTTTGAAAAGGGCATGGTTTATATAAGGTGCTCATTTTAAACAATCCCAGTAAGGCGCACTTCCAAAACCTTATCTAAAAAATGCTGCCGTTTTGAAGTAAAAAACTTTACAACGGCCTCAAAATCTATTGCTACATTTAATTATAATATCTAAAGCTCCAGAAGTGATGCAGATTGCATAAATCTATAGCCCTTAAAAATCCTAAAAAGGGACGATCCTCGTAATGTGTTACAAGAGCACCATATTTAAGACTTGATCAATTAGTTTGACTTCTAGCATCAGGGTAACCTTTTCCATAATTTTTGATGTGCACTTGACTTCAATAGTATAAGGTTTGCAGCTTATATAATTCTTTTCTTTAAAATTAAATTAGAGTCCACCTCAAAAAATTTCACTAGAAGAAGTTGTTTTGATGCTCAAATATCTTTAAATTGATCATCTCGACATCAAGATGCATATACATAAAAAAAAAATAGATTTAAAGTTTTGTAAATCGTGCATCTTGTAGCACGTTTTTGGACCATCAATTTTCAAGATTTTCAAATTGTGATAGATCTACTCGATCTACACTATTATTTAAGCTTTAAATTTTATAATTAAAGATGAAAATATATTTTAAAGCTATCACAAAGATTTCCCGTACTGAAACTACTTTGCTCAACACTATTTGAAGATAGACTCCAATTTGATTGTTTAGTGCCTCCGCTCTATACAAACCGCACCCCTTCAAAATTCACAATTTTTTTTTCATATTTTAATAGTTAAAAATCACCGGAACTTCGAATTTTGAAAATCCGAATTTCCTTGTTCTCATAGCCTGTTTTGGATATTATAAATTTCTATAACGATTTCGAATCTTAAAGATTTCAATAGAATGTCAGATTAGGTAAACAAAATAAAATAATAATAGTAATAATAATAATAAAAGGGTATGAATGTGAACTTGAAAATTTCAAAGAAATTTTTATAGTAACCCTATTTTAGAAAAACATGTGCATACGTTTGAGGGGTGCTATCAGGCTTTCTATAATTTTTATAGTAACCCGGATATTTTGGATTGCTTTGGGAATTATTGGTTGGGCGGCCGGCCGCTTATAGTGGGAAGTGATACGCGCTCTTATCTACTTACCTTTGATGGGATTGGCTCATTTATTTTTATTTATTTTTATCTCTCTCAAGGAAAATTCCAGAGAGAAGGACCTTCTATTATGCCAATATTACGTAATCATTTTTTTTTATTGCTGTATTAAACCCTATTTATTTGGGGGTTAGGTGAGAAGTGGCTTAAGCTAAAGAGCTAGTCTAACTGATCCACGCCTATTTAATAAACCAAATAAAATTCTCCTTTCGTTTTCGTAGAATTCTAGTTGGGAAAGTACTTTTGACACCCAAAATCCTCCACGATCAATTTCGAACACCAATAATATTTAATATTTAAAACTCAAAAACTGGTATATATAATGCATATCTTTGAACATTTATTTTTTAGGACAAATTAGAGGGTCAAGATAATTTGTTATAATTTTCACTATGTTTAGAACTTCAAATCCTGTTTTTTTTTAATAGCCATAATGATTTCCAATACTTGAATTATAATATTCCATGAGTTACGAGGTGAGCCTTTACTTATTTTGATAGCCCACAGCCCTATCAAACCATTTTCCATTTTTATACGAGTGCAACATCTTTTAGACCTGAAATTTAAAAGGGTTTTTTCTTCTGAAATTAAGGGATCTACTTGGTTTTTTCTTCTGAAATTAAGGGATCTACTTCATAATTTCTGAAATAATTGTTTTTAAAAATTTTTAAAAGAAATTATTGAAAGCCCCTAGGTTGAATGGATGCTCTCGTAGTTTCTCCCATTAAAAAGTCTATCTCACCAATTACACACACACACAAAAATAAATTGCTTACCGATGGTACTTTTCAACTATATTTATAATGAAAATATCATTATTAATGACTTCTACAAAAGTCAAAATAAATATTGATGTTTCCCCCTTTTCTTCCCTTATTTTTTTCCTTTTAAGCTTACCTTCTATATATATTCATCTCTCTTGCTCTCTCTAAAACCATAAATGGATTTATTGATTTCTTTTTTAAGTCATTTTTCTCTCAAAAAATGTCAATAGGTTTATTGATTTCTTTCTTCAAAGAGCTTTCTCTAAAAGTAGAAGTAGATTTGTTGGTTACCGTGAATGGATTCCATGATTTCTCCCTCTAACGTTTTCTCTTTTTAAATATGTCAATAGTTTTATTGGTTTCTCTCTAGGGAGCTTTCTATAAAAGTATAAACAGATTTCTCTCTATAAAAATACAAATGGGTTGTTGGGTTCTCTCTTTCTTTCCCATTTTGTCTCTCTCTAAACCTCTTATGTCGGTAGATAGAGAAACTAACTAACCCATTTATATTTTAAGCGAGCGATATGAATATGAATGGGATTATGGTAATGTAGGCCGAGAGAGAGAATTTATATTTTCCGAGAGCGATATGAATATGAATGGGATTATGGTAATGTAGGTAGAGAGATAGAGAATGGCATTTTTATCATAAATAAAGCTAAAAGAATGAGAAAAAAAAATGTTTAGGTAATAGATGAGATAGGCTTTTTCAAGGGGGCGATATGAGGAGATCATTCAACCTAGGGAGGTTTAGTAATTTTTCCAAGATTTGTTGATTTTAAATTCTTACACAGAGAAAATTCAATGATCGTTTGTCCAGTCTTATTTATTTATTTCCCTTTGTTTTTGAAGTTGGTAGCTAGGTTGAAGACTTGACTTCTCCAAAATTGGAGCCCCAAAAATACTCCTGGATTAATTGTACCTGGGGGGGGGGGGGGGGGTGAGATACTTTAAAAATTAAAGATTTTACCCGAGGGAGGAAATACTCTAAAATGTTTTTACATTTTATATGGGGAATAAAGTTTCTTGGTCAATAGATATGCAAGCATGAGCTAGGTGTGACGCCTTAAAACCATGAAGAAATATTTCCATTAAATAAATCGAAAGACAACGAATAATGAATAGATGTAAATATGACTATATGTCAAGGCATCATGGTCACCACGATTTATTTGGATTGATCCCAATGGCATTTAGATTTGACTTCCATGCCAAGTGAGAGTGTTGTGCTATGAAGATGCACTATCTTCCACTAATTTATTTCATATTTATAAAAATAATAATCACCCACTTCTTGCAACTCTCTACTTTTTTATTTATTTATTTTTAAGATTCTTTGAACTCTCTACATTTTTATTCTTTTTTATTTTTTGTTATGCTCGTTGAACTCTCTACTTTTATTGAGGAAAGGGATATAATGTAATATTTTTCCAAAGTCAACTGCATGTTAGAAAAGAGAGAGGTAGGTTCAAAACCCAGTCAATCAGTGAAGCTGGAATACACGATCCAGCCAAGCTTGAGATATAAAAAATAATGGGGCCAATAAAAAAAGTACAGAGTTGGTTGCTTTAAAAAAATGATCTAATACCACTTCCACACTTCATTTGGCCCCTCTTTCTAATCTTATATGATCTTTTGTTATTAGTTTTAGTAAAACAATTATATAAGGTGTCAACCTTATACTGTACGAGTAAGGTGTACCCAGAAAGCCCACCAGAGAAGGTTGTTCATATGCTGGCAAACTCTCAAATCGATCATCTCGACCTTGGGATTCATAAATATGAAGAAAAATGGGATTTCTAATCCTAAAAATAGTTCATCTTCTAACACATTATTTGGACGGTCCATTTTTAATATTTTTAAATGTTTTATAGATCTGCTTGATCAGTACCATTTTTGGAACTTTAAATTTTATAATTCAAGGCAAGAATAGATTTTCATATTATTCGCAAGGAGGTGCACCTTACTTCAATAGTATAAGGTTGACACCTTATACAAACGTCACCCTTAGTTTTATGTATTGAGATGCAACCTTCTTGCATCTAGGTAAGTGCATGGGTAATTTCCGTTTAGCAACTACTAGTTGGTACGATGTGAGAACAAAACTACAGTATAATCCTCAACTTTTAAGTATAATCCTCAAGTCTTTTGGAAGGAACTTGGTGTTGCTACATTGTTGGTTCGAACAATTTACCTACCAAGAAGAGGGAAAATATAATAATCAAAGGACCTAACTATAAAAGAAAGGGTTTTGAAAATTAACAACCATTGTTGAATATAAAGTAGGTATTATTTTCTAATAGTTTAAAAATAAAAAATGAAAATGTAGTACTGTCTATTTTATGGTCCCAATAAACTCAACATGGTCCAAGCCCACACGCTTGGGCACTCTCAAATTATTATGGCTAGTGGAATCAGAACAAGTGGAGGGAGAAACGTCCGAAATCAATGATTGGGATATTTGAAAGTTGGTTTTCCAAATCAATGTTTAAGAACTCAGGAGCAGGTATATCCCAGGTTCGGATTGGCAATTCAGACCAGTTCAGCGGGTCAGCATAAATATAACTTAAAAAAAATAAAAACAAAAACTTGCAAAATCGGGTGATCTTAGGTTTTTACCTAGATGCGGATCAGCCACCCAACTGGTTCAGGGTTAAACATGGGCATTCCTGTTCTAGCTAACAATTTTTGAAACACAATTTCAGATGTTAAACATGACACTATCTATGTGGAAGAAACAAGTTGCCAAAAATATGAGGAGTCCACAATAGGCAAATGAATGAATCAACGATTATGATAGAACTTGAGTGGAGAGTATGGAGATGTTTGGCAATATGATCATAATGTCAGGGGAGTGGGAGAGCATGGATTGAAGAAACCCTATCATGATCTCATTCCCAAATTTTAAACAATGCAAAATGGTTGTGTGTGCATCTAAAAGCAGAATTGCAAGCCAAAAGACTTCCTAGTCCATCGGGAGTATACTATTCATTTACTCCCTCCGACAAAACACACACTAGGTATAGGTCTCGAATTTTGGGGGGTGTAATCTTTAAAACCCATAGATTAATCTCAATTAAAAAATAAAATCCCAAATAAACTCTCTATTTTCTAGAAAAAACACGTACCTCAAGATTGAATCGAGATCGTCCAATCTTTGATGGGTTAGATCTAAGTATTACAAAACTCAAAATTCAATTTTTTTCTTTTGAAAATAATCATCTGTAATTCTTATATTCCCAAAATTTTAGAGTAAAAAAAATCTTCCTATGTTTTTTGGGGGAGGGAGTAGATGCACAGTGTATACTCTCGCAGGACCATGGTATAGTTGCTCAAATTGCAAAGCCCTGTGGACCTCATCATCTGCAATGCTCATATTCTAGGCTCGTTGAATGGTTTGTCTTTGTTCAGTAAACAATTGACATGGCAGCCATGGGCATGTCATGCTTCCATTGCGTATTGCTCAAGTTACGTGTAGGGTTTGGAAATCACTCTCAATCAGCTAGCTAATCTCTATTTTCCTCCCTAACTTGGAGAACCTAACACCAAATTAGAGGGGAAATTAAAAAGAAAAACACACGTTAGAAAAGAAAGATTAGCCATTGCTTTAGGAAGGTAGAACTAAGCTTTTCCACTTATGGGAATGTGAAGATTGAAAAGTTTGGGAGAAAGGGGCAAGTACGACAAAACGGTAGGCCGCCCTTTCGGGCCCGGGAGGTAACAAGTGGGTTTTTAGGAATGGACCCACTTCTCAAATTGTTGCCCCATTTTTCTAGGGTGTAGTTTGTATAAGGCCGAGGCTGAACAACCAAAATAAGGCGCACCTTCAAACAGTATCGAAAGATTTTGTTTCAATACTAGAAAATTTTGTGATGGCCTAAAACTTTATTATTGTTTTTAGTTATAAAATTTAAAATTTTAAAAATAATGTATATCGAGCCGCTTGAAAATTGACGGTCCAGGAAGCACATCACAAGATGCTCCGTTTCCAAAACTTCGAATTCATTTTTTTCTCATGTCTGTACTGTAGATGATCGATTGGGCAATTTTTAGGCATCAAAACATTCGATTCTAGTGAGCCACAGCCTCACTTTTTCCTTTTTCAAACATATGCTGACTTTTTACACCTTCACAATTTCATATTATAATAAGCCAAAAGGTTACTTACTCATGTAGTAGGACTATATTGTTCATCTACTCCATCACGCAAAACGCATGCTAGGAGTATCTTTTGGATCACAGATATTGGGGACGTAATCTCTGACCAACATCAAAGAAAAAAAAATCTCACTCTCTATTTGCTTAAGAAAATGAACGGTCTATATGTATTGAAAAGACATATTCTTTTTAAAATGAAATACAGTTTGATCAAATTTATAATGGCTGGAAAATAAAGCTCCTATTGAAGCTCTAAAAATAGAACATATATACTGTATTTATAACACTTGAAATGAAGGATCTTGATACATACACAAGATACAATACGTTTTGGGAAATGAAGCTCTAATACCACCAGACAGACTGTGATAGACTTCCCATCCATCCTTGATTATGAAAGTAGAAACACTTAAAATAGAATATATATAGCGACTTTATAACCATTTGAAATGAACATTCTGGATGCAAATACAAGATACCATCTTTTTAGGTCTAGAAATATATTTTTACTAGATTCATGATTATCGAGATGATTAATTTGAGAGTTTTTGAAAATAAAAAATATATTTTTCCTGCTACCTTAAAATTTAGCTTTTTTTTTAGAGGGATTGTATAATATAAGATTATTAATTATTATTATCAAGAGGTCACAAATTACTCTTAGTCATTAGATGTCAAATTGGATGACTTGGGGTGTGTCACGAAATTATTTCCACTGAAACCTGAACTGGTTGACTAGTCGATCAATATGATTACTCCGAAATGAGGTCCATTATCTGAGGTGATCCGGTCAGGCACACCGAATCTATATATGATATGTTGACACACAAAGTTGGCCACTGCAAGTCTCAAGACTTTATTGAGGGGGAGAGCTTCTGCCCATTTAGAGAAATAGTTTGTAGCAACAAGTATAAAGTCGGGCCCCGAGAAGGATGGTGGGTCAGTAGCTCCCACAATATCCATACCCCAGGGAGAAAAGGGTCTTGATGCTATTGTCGGGTGAAGGGGTTCGAAAGCTTGATGAATGAAGCTCGAATGACTCTGACATACTAAATAGCTCCTTGCAAACGTAAGAGAATCAATATTCATAGTAGACCAGTAATATCCTATCCTAACAATTTAGTCAGAGCTTGGGAGGTTGATGCACTTTGCAAACTTTGGCTTTTAGAGGCTGTTTGGATACTTGGAAATATATTGTTTATGAAACGTATTACGGATGTAATCAATGGTTTAAAAAAACGGATCGGTGATCCGGATCGGGCACCCAAAAAACCGATCAGGATCGGCGAATCGGCGATCCGGATCGAGAATCGGGTGAATCGGTCAGAATAAAGCTTAAAAAAAATCCGAAAAAATTATTAAAATTCATTATAAATATTGTTTTTTAGGAATTCAATAAGAAATGAGGGTACTCCATTAAGAATTTTCATGTTTTTTAATGAATATGCGAATATTGATATGTTCTTTGCCTGCATGAACCGCCATTCAGCATTTAATTTACATCACACAAACGGATAAACATAGAATTATCATGGAATAAGTATAACAACATTCATGGACTACAATAAAGCATAAAATTAGTAACATATGATCTAAAAATAAAATAATAGACGACGTTATTGTTCTTCTTGGTCAAGCTGGTGCCATTGATTGAATTCGTTTAACAATTCATTGATTCGATCTAAAAACGAATCATCGATATTAGCAGGCGTCTGACTATTCTCAAATCCCTGAGTGTTAGTGTTTTGTTGTGTTCCCAATCTAAAATCCCCGAAGCTTGTCTATCCTTCATGCTCACCTGCACTGTCGTGCTCATCCCTACATTGTTGCTGTTGGGACTCGATATGTGAATAATATGGCTGGGATAGGGTGGCCGCAGAATCATCATATCTCTCATTTTCTCTTTGAATAATATGGATTAAAAAAAAAATTAACAAATTTTCAAAAAAATCGATCATGGATTAAAAAAAAAATCATAAATTTTCAAAAAATTCTATCATGGATTACAAAAAAAAATTTGATCATGGATTAAAAAAACAAAATCACAAATTTTCAAAAAATTCAATCATGGATTACAAAAAATTCGATCATGGATTACAAAAAATTCGATCATGGATTACAAAAAACT
>NW_006495273.1:9872029-9886932 GCF_000471905.2 Amborella trichopoda | reverse complement strand
CGATCACGGATTAACAAAAAAAAAAACCAATTCGATCATGGATTACAAAAAAATCGATCAAGTATTACAAAAAATCTATCATGGATTACAACAAACAAAAAAAAACAAAAACAAAAACAAAAAACAAAAAAAAAACAAAAAAAAAAAAATCCGGACGGGACTTGCCGATTTCATACAGTGAATCGGCAAGTCACTGTGCAGAATTGTCCGGTTCTCTCTAGAACCGGACGATTCCCGTTTTTTTCAACGATTCGATTCGTCCATGGTGATTCCCGAGTCGAACCGGGCGAGTCCGGTTCGACTCGGCGTTTATTTAAGATGTAATGATCAACCATTTATTCATATTCTTTGGTCAAATTTTTTTTTTTGTTTTTATTTTTTTACCAAAAATCTTGTATAAACTTTATCTAAAAAAAAATACAAATTTTTTTTGTGTAATTAAGTGGGAAGTACATGTCTCTATCTATTTTTCAACTAAATTAGGAGTTACTTTTTTGAGATATTAGTAGGATAACGGTGAGAATGAGAACCACGACGTGTTATCACCTCCACCACATCAGCCCCTTTCTTTCTCTAAAACAAAACTAGAAGAAAAAAAAACGAGTACAAAGCTTCTTAGTACTCTTTTCACCTCTGTAAAACAAACAAACAACTCAGAGTGGCCAAAAGGTTATATATGGATGCTCCTCAAAAATCTTGATGGGAAAAATAAAAAAAAATTAAGTCTAAAAACTAGAGCATTTTACAACATATTATCTACACCACCCATTTTTAAGATTTTTATATGTTTATAGATCTACTCGATGTAAATTAATTTTAAAATTTAAAATTTTATAATTAAATATAAAAATAGATTTTATGATAATCCTAAAAACATTTTACACCAAAATTATATGTCATGATAAAATTTGACCTCTACACCTACGGGTGCATCCGCATCCGTATGCAAACTACACCCAAAAGGCTAATCGCCGAGGACAAAAAGAGACTCTCATAGAGAAAACGATGTCCAAGCACCGCCGTCTGTTTACCTTTCTCGTACGGCCGCATATGGCTACGGTCTGTCACACTCAATCTATTGCTGAGTGCATCTCCCTCTCTCTTTCTCTCTCACTCACCTACCGCCCTTTTTCTCTCTAGCTCTTAACTCATTCAAACAATGGATGGCCCATGTGGCTTCAGATGGGCCCCACATGACACGTGCGGTGAGAAAACATCGTCAACTATTAGGGGTAACAAATCAATGATGAGAAGGAGAGTGGAGTATATAATCAAGGCCCGGCCCTTGCCGTCTTCAGCCTTAGGGCACCGAGGTTTGGTTTCTAGAGAGAGAGAAAGAGAGGAAGTTTGAGAGAGAGAGGGAGGAGCCATGGAAGCACTGGTTGGAGAGCTCAAGAAAGAGCAACTGGGTCTGGCTCTCCTGCTCGGCCTGCCTTTTGTGTATCTGTTGTGGCGGTTGGCCGTCGGGCGGAAGCGGCCGCTCCCACCGGGGCCGCGCCCTCGTCCCATAGTTGGTAACATGGCGTTGATGGATCAGCTCACACACAGGGGCCTGGCGAAGCTGGCGAGGCCGTATGGCGGGCTCATGTACCTGAGGCTCGGGTTCATGCCCAATGTTGTGGTTTCGACACCGGAGATGGCGAAGCAGGTGCTCCAGGTTCAGGACAACACTTTCTCGAACCGGCCGGCGACGATAGCCATCCAGTATCTGACGTATGACCGGGCGGACATGGCTTTTGCGCACTACGGGCCGTTCTGGAGGCAGATGAGGAAGCTGTGCGTGATGAAGCTGTTCAGCAGGAGGAGGCCGGAGTCGTGGAGGCCGGTGCGGGAAGAGGTGGATGCCATGGTGAAGGCGGTGGCCACCAAGGCCAAGACAGAGCCTGGCATGCCTGTGAACGTCGGCGAGCTGGTGTTCGGGCTAACGAGGAACATCACGTTCAAGGCCGCCTTCGGGTCGGCGCTGGGGGAAGGGCAGGATATGTTCAACTCGCTGTTGCAGGAGTTCTCGAGGCTCTTCGGCGCCTTCAACATCGGAGACTTCTTGCCGGTGCTCAGCTGGATGGACCTGCAGGGCATCAACAAGAGGCTGCGCAACGCCAGGCAGAGCCTCGACCACTTCATCGACAAGATCATCGATGATCACATGGCCAGCGCCGGCCAGAAGGACGAACGCACGCTTGATATGGTGGACGACATGCTCGTTCACCTCGGCGATGGCCCCGCAAGCAATGACGACACGGACACTGCTGCTCTCAAACTCACCAGGGACAACATCAAGGCCATAATCATGGTAAGAGGTGGCCCGGCCCGAAATGAATCAGCCACCACTGATAACTATCGTTTGTCCTTTAAATCTTGCTTGATTTTTGTAGGACGTGATGTTTGGCGGGACTGAGACAGTGGCCTCGGCCATCGAATGGGCCATGGCGGAGCTGATGCACAATCCGCAGGAGATGCAAAAGGTTCAAGACGAGCTGAAGAAGGTGGTGGGTCTGAACCGACAAGTCCAAGAGGGCGACCTGGAGAACCTAACATACCTCAAGTGCGTCGTCAAAGAGGTCCTCCGCCTCCACCCGCCGATCCCCCTCCTCCTCCACGAGACCGCAGAGGAGACCGAGGTCAGCGGCTACAGGATACCGAAGCAGTGCCGCGTCATGATCAACGTCTGGGCTATCGGCCGGGACCCCAAATCATGGCCCGATCCCGACGCTTTCAAGCCCGAGCGGTTCACCAAGGAGAACGCCTACGATTTCAAGGGAAGCTGCTTCGAGTTCCTTCCCTTCGGCTCTGGCCGGCGCTCGTGCCCGGGTATGCAGCTGGGGCTCTATGGGTTGGAGATGGCCGTGGCCCATCTGGTTCACTCCTTCGACTGGTCTTTGCCCGATGGGATGAAGTCCAAGGACATGGACATGAGCGATTCGTTCGGGCTCACCGCGCCCAAGGCCCAACGCCTGGTGGCCCTGGCAACGGTTCGCCTCAGCTGCGACCTCCTCGCCTCTTAGGGCTTGAACATAGACCACCCGGTCAATACGGGCTTTGAACCACCCCTCCCTTCTATACGTCCATTGTCGTGAGTGGAGGTGGAGGGCTTTTGACTTTTTATATAAGTGTGTTTCTTTGTTTTTGTTCTTTTGTTCTATTTTCTTCAACTTCGTCATAGACTAATTTAAATACACTGCGGATTGTGATTTACATCATTTTCATTCTACCTGTTCACATGGCTTTGGCCTTTCTTTCTCTTCCAACTTCCCTATGAAGCCTGAACCAACTTCTCTATGAAGCCTGAAAATAAGTATATAATATAACATACAATAATTTCATTCGGGCAAGCTTTCTATGCTTATGAAACTTATATACTTCTCCCTATCCAATCGTCTATTCGGAATGGGTGGCTGAGATGGCTTCAATCACAATTTCTTATTTTTATACTATTTTTTTAATTTTTTTACAAAAGATTTTAAAATCAAATTTTATGTGTCCAAAACAATATATAAAAAAAATATTTATAATAAATTAAAATGATCAAAATACCCTATATAAAAAAAATATTTATAATAAATTAAAATGATCAAAATACCCTTGAAAGCTTCAAGGAGTATTTGGGTTATTATATTTTATCAAAAAATTATTTTTAATAGTTTTTTTAGGTGCGTCCCGTTAATGGATTTTTGGTGTTTGGGATTGTCGATGTTATTGTTAGTTGAGTATTTGTTTTAGTTCTTTTTCTATGGTTTGCTCGATTACCGAAAATAAAAACGTTGAGTCCACTCTTTCTTGAGTGACCAACGTTATAATGGATCACGAACCCACGTTCGGTCGCTCGTCGCGATGTAAGGTACAATGATTGGGGACAAGGTCATGACAGCCCCATTGAGATAATGATATGTTCTAAATTTAATATTTATATAATTTGTAAAAAATAAAAATAAAATAATTGAATGCATCAGATGTATATCGAACGATCAGTGGCGCACTTGATTAAATTTGAACGCCTAGACGGAGGAAGTATATAGGAGAAGTCTAGAGGCGCACTTGATTAAATTTGAACGCCTAGACGGAGGAAGTATATAGGAGAAGTCTAGAAAGGATGGTCAGATGTAAAAATGTCTAAAAAGTTAAAACTTATTTCTGAAATAACCATGATGTCCCTCGGTGGATTCCAAAATTTACAAAACTGAGGTTAGAGTTGCCCTTTGGCCTGAAAGAGTAACCCTACTATGTCGTACCTGTAAAAGGAAAGTACATATTGTTATGACGTTAATATGAAAGTGTATGTATATTGTAATATGTATATTAGAAAGGGGTAGATACACTATCTTATATTTTGGAAGAGTAGATATAATATTTTAAAAAATATAAAAATATATCACATATTTTTATACTATATATAGTCTTACCATAAATATGTACAGTATAGGAATCTGTAATTTATGGTAAGACTGTGTATAAAACGAGAACCTGTGATTTCCTTCTATATTTTTTGAGATATTGTACCTACCATTTCAAAATATAAGATGTTGTGTACAGTATAGTAAGACTGTGTATAACATAGGAATCTATGATTTATGGTAAGACTGTGTATAGTATCTACCCTTTCAAAATATCTGTGATTTATGGTAAGACTGTGTATAGTATATGAATCTATGATTTATTTCAATATGTTTTGATATATTGTATCTACCCTTCCAAAATAAAAGATATTGTATTTACACTTCCGAAATATTGAGATTACAATATAATTTTCATATTAACATGATAATAATATATACTTTTCTTTTCATAGTACAACAAAAATATATTCCTGACAAGATTGCAGGGAAAATAACCAAATATGAAAGGTGAGTATGTATACTATGCTCCGGCAGGACCATGGTAAATATCTACTCCCTCGGTCAAATGCCCTACCTCGAAGGAGTTTTTGGATTTGAAATTTTGGCAATCACTCTAGAATCACTAGATGATATTCTCAAAAAAAAAATTTGAAATTTAAGTTTCCTAATACTTAGATCTCACCCTCAAAAAATTAAACAGGTTCTAGTCAATCTTGGGACATTATTTTTTCAAGTGCTTGAAGGGTCCAATTAGGAAAAAATCTATTGAGGTTAATCTACGTATTAAGAGGTATTATCTCAAAAATTTTAGGTTCTAAAATCAATCATCAGATTTTATCCGAGGGAGAAAATAAACAGTATCCTCATGAGGGAGCATAATAGAAGACTATTGCAAAGGACCCGATTTCTATGCAGCCAAGTCCGTATATGTAGAAATACAGGCCTCTTAATAAATCTATTTTTGAGATGGATTTTAAGGCTTAATTTTTAAAGACATGTAATATCTAATATGGAGATCATGAATATGAAAAAATAAATAAACTTAAAAAACTAAAAATGATAATTCTAATAAAAAAACATTTCAACTGTTAATTTCTTTTATTTTTAAATGAAAAACCTACTTGCATTTATCTTTAAAATTGATGTTTTGTACTTTCCGGATCGCATGGGTAAAAATACGGTCTATCCCGCATGAAACAATTTTCCTATTCCAAATTTCCGCTTGCTGAAGATATTCCTAGGGATTCGTGTGAACGTTACTTCCCAGGTTGTTGAGTTTTACAAAAAAATTTACTCAGTGAGAAAACGATTTTTGCCAAAAATAGACAAAAAGGACACATGGACTGACACATAGACACGTGGTGTTATTAGTAAAACCCTCCAATATAACGTGCAAACGCAAGAGGACGCAACTCCTAGACCTGACATTTTACTTCGTGGATTCATCATTTAGATGTACTCCACGTGGACAAGACACTCATATTATGGGTAGTTAGGGTTGGCACACCGCCCAAACGAGAAACATGATGTACGCAGTGAAGGGAAATGTCACTATAAGGTGCGAACCTTATATTTTCGTTTAAAAAGCTGATTATAAAAATATATTTTGATATTAAAAAAACCTTCAAATTGATCATCTCAATCTATTGATTTTAGATATTGAGAAACATGATTTCAAGTTATGAAAATAGTACACATTGGGTAATAGATTATTTGGCTCGTCTAGTTTTTGCAATTTTCAACTATCTATAGATATGTTTGATCTACATTATTTTTTGACCCTTGAATCTAATAATTAGTAGTGAAAATATTTTTTCATGGTATTGTGAAGCTTTTTGGCATCGGAACTGCACCTTTCAACACAGTTTTAAAGTGCACCTCATTTTGATTATTTAAAATTGTGGCTTTATACAAACCGCACACATCATTTATCGAAAGGGATTTCGCAAAGTGGAATTTTTTGATGATCTGCTTTTCACTTCAACTCAAATCACTATCTCAGCACCGCAAATTTATTTTGGAATATCATCATCATCATCATTACAACTTTTTACTAATTAATTGAGATCGGCTATCTGAATTTTGATCCGTCATTCTACTCTATTATAGGTCATACCTTCAGTAAGGCTATATGTCCCCATATCTTTTCATATTACTTTCAACCACGTCTTTTTGGGACTAACCTGTGTCTTTTTTTAGCCTTCCACTTGATCCAACTTGCACCTCTTAACACGTGCATATCCAATAAAAATTAAATTTAAAAAATAACTTTTTTTAATAAATATGAGTGAATATTTTGAATATACACACACAAAAGAGATTCTCCCTTGTTCTCAAAATAATTATCTTCATTAAAAGTTAGATCCCTAATCCCCAAATTTTATGGATTTTGTGACTTGATAAATAGTTTTTATATCTTTTCATTAGCTTGAGATTATAATCACCATAGTAAGAATGTACATATGCCCGTCTTTCTAGTTCATAAGGTTCAATGGCATGCACCTAGACTGTTTGTCAGGAAATAAATTAAGGGCTTGTTTGTTTGGAAGAAGGTATTTCTCCGTAACAAAAACATTACTTTGTAGTAGCAATTTCATGTTTGACTGACGCACGAGAAGTTCTACAATATCTATCCAAAACTTCTTGGAACTTTTTTTTCCCAAACCTTCACCTTTTCGCTTTAAAAAACAAAAACTTTAAAGCTGTACTTTTGAGTATGCCCTTGTTTAAACTACAGCTCATTTGCTATGGAGGTATTGTGGTTATAGATAGTTACCGTTTGGAATTATTCAATGGTGAATGTGGACCACTTTCAGTAGCATTTCGTTAATAGACTGAAACCGATTTATTGCCGTGACTTTGAATTTTTAACAAACTTGTATTTCTTACGTCTTGTTTTCAGCTTCTTCGTCTCTCCGGTGACTTGGGATGGTGATGACTTGAATGGACAAATGGACTGCTTCAGTTAGAGAAGAATACCTATATAACAGTATTATTTTTATTTTTCATAATTTTATTTATTGTATATATAAATATTTTCTTTTTACTAATATCAAATAAAACAAGAAAAAATCTGAAGTCTGCCTCTGAAGGCTGAAGCACCAAATTGTTTCATTTTTCTCACCAAACCAAAAAGGACTCTATAACGAATTTAACAAAGTTGGTTTGGATTGAACTAGCCATCATCCAAACGTATAAAATAAATAGTATTTCTTATTTTTAATCTTAATGTACAATTGGTATAATATTAAATTTGGATTTTTGCTTTATTTTTATAACTATAATTGAATAAAAATATTCAAATCAAGATTATTGATTAGAATAAATTCAAGGGTATTTTAATTATTTCTAAAATAATTTTATTTAATTATATTTATAAAAATGAACTTGTAACCCAAAATTTTAAAAAAAATTCATTTAAATAACAATAAAATAATACTAAAAATTTTTTTGTTTATTTAATAATAAAATTATTTTGGTATTGTATGTAATACGACCATTTTACCATTTTATACAAAGTGGTTTCAATTATGTAAAACCATCGGATGTGAAACTTCATGGTATTTTTTAAAGTTATGAGCTTGATCAAGCAAATAAATACAGCCATCAATTTTACAGCAGAATTTCACCTGTCACATCATTTGTATTCTTTCACGGTGAAATCTGTACTATCCATATTAGCAGTCTAGAGGTGGGGGAACAAAGTTAATAATATTTTCATGAAGTGTAAAAGAGCAAGGCCTCCATTGTTAATACAATTCTCTACTTCTAAAGATGACCCTTGTAAAATAACAATACATAGACATCCTTCACCCCGAAAGGTTTATACATGGCCATCAATCTTGGACCCCAAAAACACGACTCAAGGCAACTTCCTCTAATGTTGAACTCTCTGGCCTCTTCCACTCAACCCAAACTCACAACTAAACCTCCATAAATGTCCATCTCGGGAACATAAACTTCTCTAGCCGAGCTTAGGAAAATCCGCCAGCCTGCACTTGTAACATAGCCTTGGATAACATTGGTAAAAGCATGGCAGCATCAAAGTAGGGACTGATGGCGACGTAGTGATTATCAACAAGGGTGGAAAAAAAAAAAGTGTTGGAAGGACGTAGTAGAGAGGAGCACAATTAAAAAAACAATTATGGGCACCTTTTCAATTTCAACTTTCTACCCATCATCTTTTCAATATTTTTTATATTTTACCCGAAACCCTAATACTATTGTTTCTTGTATTTACCCTATTAATGAAATAGTCAAAGCATTTTGAGACCAAAAGACTTTTTTTTTCTCTCTTCCCTTTTTCAACATTGTTTATATTTCTCTCTCAAACTCTCTCTCCACTACTAAAAAAACTCTCGCTTATTTTCTCTGTCTCTCCACCCAATTCTCTCTATCTCTCTCCTCCCTCATTCTTTCTCTCTCTAATGTTTCTCTCTATGTATCTTTCTCTTTCTACCCTCTCTCACTTTTTCTCTCTCTTTCTCTCACTACCCTTTTCTCTCTTTCTCTCTCTACCCTCCCTCATTCTTTTTCTATCTACTACTCGCTTGCCCAAGATGCAGTCCGACACAAGGTGTGTCGATTCAGATCGGCACAAAATGTGCCGGACCGCATTATGGGCATATGAAAGTTATTGGAATCCAATGTGGTCCAATACAAGGTGTGTCGAATCGAAAAAAATTTGCGGTCCAGTACAAAAATATGCCGGACTGCATGATGGGCATGTGAATGGTAAAGAGAAAAAGAATAAGGGAGGGAATAGAGAGAAAATAAGGGAGGATAGAGAAAAAAAGAAATGGGTAAAGCTAGAAAGAGAGAAGATGGGAGGAGAGAGGTAGAGAGAGAAAGTAAAATAGAAGGTCACGTGTCTAAAATGACAAAGAGAAAAAAAAAGGGGAAGAGAGGGAAAAAGGGCATTTTGGTCTCAAAATGCTTTGACTATTTAACTGAAGGCAAATATAAGGAAAAATAATATTGAGGCTTAGGATAAAATGCAAAAAATAATAGGGGTAAGATGTGTAGAAAGTTGAAATTGGGGGCCAGAAAAAACAATGAGATAGTACATAGGGTTTTTTGGTATTTTGCTATTTATAATGGTCAAACTTACTTCCCTCTAAACCAATGTTCACAAAATTGAATAGGAACGGTTAATCGGATATGGGATTGGAAGAGGCTTAACCAGTAAACTGGCCTATTCAACCGCTCTAACCAGGCAATTCCCGAGCGGTCAAAACAGTATTAGAAAAACAAAAAAATACAAAAAAAGTTCTACTAAAATATAAAAAAATATAAAGAATGATTAAAACAAAGCATATTCAAATGAAATTGAAAATTAATGAAAAAATACATTTTAGCCCATTTTATATTTTCTATTTTTTAAAAAAAATTTAAAAGATGGGAAATATAAAAGTGAGTATTAATGACCAAAACTATTTTGAAACTTTACCATAATGTAAAGAATATTTAAAAATATATTACAAAACAAATTCTTTATTTTTGAGAATTTGTATATATATATTGATTTTTTTGTTTTAAATAACAGTTAATCACCCTAACCACCTAAAACCGGAACCGGTCAGTGGCGAATTCCGATCTAACTAGGCGGTTAGCAGTTAGATTGGGCGATTTTGCGAACAATGCTCTAAACTTAAGAGGCAAGCAAAATCAACAAAAACTTGTGTAAATGAGTGTATAATCCAATTCCATTTGAAGCTTTTATTGATGGGCAGAACTACATCCGTATTAGGGATGGCAAGTGGGTCTTCTCAACGAATTTAACTTGAAGAGTTTGACCGACATGCTCTAGCTTTAGGTCTAGATTCAAATATTGGACTTATTGAATTGAGACGGTTTCAAAGGATCTGGACCCAAAACAGATCTGCACCCTTTTGGGCGTGCTCTAGAAATGGCATAACTGAAAACCTTGGCAACTCAACTTCAGTTTCTTCTATCTGGTTAAATTTGAAATATTGGGTATTCGAGAATTGGGAAATTAGGTTGTTTTTCGTATTCTGTAGTTGAATTTCGGATTCTTAGGATTCTTACTTTAAAGAAATAGTCAAACGTTTATTTTTGCTTTGGGTAATTCAGTGGGGAAGGCATGAATTTCTCATTCTTACTTTGAAGAAAATAAGTCAAAACAATTTTTTTTTTTGAGTAATTCAGTACATAAGGCAAGTTTTTAAGGTATTAGTAAGTGACATCAATAGGATTGGAAACCCAACATGGTAATTAGGTATAGGGGTGCTACCATCAACCCGCCCTTTTTCTTAATCAAACATTCAAAATACACCCTTTTGGGGCTTTCACCTTATTTATTTATTTATAGCCCTTTTTCTTAATCAAACATTCAAAATACACCCTTTTGGGGCTTTCACCTTATTTATTTATTTATATATAAATATTGTATGCTTATACAAATGTACGCATAAATAATATTTACTTACAATATATCGGTGTGAGAAAACCTAAGATTTTGTGAATACATAAAAATCAATAAATAACATTTTTTTGTGAAAGAAAAAAGAGAAAAATATAAACTACATTGAAGAAAATAAGAAGGGACATTGATTATACCAATCAACTTGTTTTTTCATAGTATTTCTCCACATTTTGAATTGGTAGTATTTCTCTACTAAGAGTTCCCTATATCACCCAGTTTGTTTTCTCCAGTATTTGACTCTGTGTATTTGTGAGTTTTTGTAGTTGTTTTGCTCGTTTAATGTATGGGATATTTTCCTTTTGTCGATCCCTCTTTAATGTTTGTCATCATGAGCATTTATATATTATTAGGGGATTGAATACAATGATACTATTTATATTTAGTACAAGGAGGTCACAATCACTTATAATAATATGATGTAAAATCTGATAGTTTGGATGTATTGTAAAGTTCGAAAACTTTTTTTTTGAACTTTGAGCATGATCAATGAAATAAATGCAACCACCCAATTTTACATCTAATAGTTAAAAATTAATTGTGATCATATTGTACTAAACGTAAATTGTCTCATTATGTACTTTCCCTTTTGTGAGACTGCCGAGAAGAGCGAGGTCGGCAGTGATAGGATATCGAAACAGTGCCCTGTCATGATCAACGGTTGGGCTATTGGCAGGGACACCAAATCATGGCACGACGTCGAGGTGTTCAAGCCAGGGAGATTCACGAAGGAGAACACCAATAATTTCAAAGGAAGCTGCTTCAAGTTCCTTCCCTTCCGCGCGGGCCGGTGCTTGCGCCCGGATATGCAGCTGGGGCTTTACGGATTGGAGATGGCTGTGGCCCATCTGGTTCAGTCTTTCGATTGGTCTTTGCCCGATGGGTTGAAGCCCAAGGAAATAAATGGACATGAGCGATGTGTTCGGGCTCACTGCGCCCAAGGCTCAGCGCCTGGTGGCCGTGCCCACGGCTCGCCTCAGCTGCGACCCTCGAACATAGACCACCGGGTAATTACGGCCTTTGAACCACCCCTCCCTTCGATCCGTCCAATCTCGCGAGAGGAGAATCGAGGGCTTTTCGCATGTGTGTTTCTTTGTTTTTGTTCTTTTGTTTTATTTTCTTCAACTTCGTCATAAACTAATTTAATTCCACTGCGGATTGTGATTTACGTCATTTTCATTTTACTTGTTCACATGGCGTTGGCCTCTTTTTTCTTCCTACTTGTCTTTGAAGCCTGAAAATAGGTGTATTATTTGGGAAAATTTTCTATGATTCTCCTACTCTGTAAAACTTATATACTTCCCCCTATCCAACCATTCATTTTGAATGGACGGCTGAGATGGCCCCAAACATAATGTCGCATTTTTATATTATTTTATTTTAATTTTTTTTATAAAATATCTTGACACCAAAATTTGGATGTCCACTTCTCTCTTAAACTTGCACCAATAAAAAAATATTCTCAATCAAATAAACTAATCAAAATACCCGTGAAAGTTTTAAAAGGTATTTTAGTTATTATATTTGGTTAAACAATTCTTTTTAATATTTTTTTTCAAGTTTGCCCCCATTGAGATGATGGAACATACTAAATTTAATTATATAAATTGTAAAAAGTTAAAAAATAAAATATTCTAGAGCTTCTAATCTATATCAAACGGTCAGTGACTCACTTGATCTAAATTGGACAGCAGGACGGGAGAAGTAATATCTTATGTGTAGTAGGGGAAGTAGAAAAGATAAAGCTTTCTATGTTCCCCTACAATATAGAAGTTCTATCATCCCCCTTATCCAACCGTCCATTTTTTAATGGAGGGCTAAGATTGTCTCAATCACAATGTCACGTCTCTACACTATTTTATTTTTAATTTTTTTTATATAAACTATTTTGACACCAAATTTTGGACATCCATTCCTCTATTAAACTCGCATTAATGAAAAATATAAAAAAAATATTTTCAATAAAATAAAATGACCAAAATACCTCTGAAAATTTTAAAGGGTATTTTGGTCATTATATTTTATCGAAAAATTATTGTTAATGTTTTTTATAGGTCCACCCCAATTAGAAGATGACACATACCAAATTTCATATTAAGAAAAAATGTATTAAAAAAACTAAAAATAAAATACTTTGAGACGTCGGATCTAAGATCAAACGGTGAGTGACTCCCTTGATAAAAAATGAACGACTCGATGATAGAAGAAGGATAGAACTTCTATGTTGTAGGAGAAACATAGAAAGCTTTCCTAGTAGAAAAACCTTTTCCAGTTCATTTTATTGTCTCCTTGTTACATAAAAAGCGTGCTTAGTGTTAGTCATCCTCCTAAAGTCTTTTCTATCAAACACAAAGATAAATTTCAACCTAGAGCCTAGGGACAATATGTAGGCGTTGTCTTTTTGTGGAAAAAAAAAAAAAAAGTCCGATGTAAATAGGAAAAAGTTTATATAAGGTTAACGTTATAATGTAGAGTTATAGATGCACCTCAAAAATCTATCGAAAAAGGTAATTTTAATGATGAAAAACCGTTTGATTGATCATCTCGACATCGAGATGTATGACCATAAAAAATAAAAAGATTTTAAATCTCATAAATAGTGCATTTTACAACATATTATCTACACCGTTTATTTTCAAGATTTTAATTGATCTACTTGATTTTAATCATTTTTAAAATTTAAAATTTTTTAATTAAATATAAAAATAGATTCTGAGATAATCTTAAGTATATTTTATATCAAAATTATATAGCATGATAAAATTTAAAAGCGTACCTTACCTCTACGGCTACATATGCGTCCGTATATCAACTGCACCCATGTAAAAATGTCTAAAAAATCAAAATTTATTTCTTAAATAACAATGGTGTTCCTCGGTGGATTATAAAATTTTCAAACTTGAGGCTAGAGCTGCCCATTGGCTCGAAGGAGTAACCCTACTATGTCGTACCACAGGAATAAATTCGCTACAAGATCCCACCCAAAATTAAAAGATGAGTATGTATACTATGTTCCGGCAGGAGCATAGTTTATATCTTTAAAGAGAACAAGAGCGACCAAATCTACAAATAAATATAAAAGAGAGGAGAGAGAAAGAAAGAGGAACAAGAGCGAATTCCAAAACCTGAATGCAAGAGAGGGAGAAGGAGAGAGAGACCCCAATCCAAAAACTCAAATATACACGATAGCCACAAGAGAGAACCCCAAAAACTTAGCAATGGAAAAAACCCAAAAATAGGGTTAGACACCATAGCAGAGAGATAAATATGCTGCACCGTTGACAAAAACTCAGCAAAAAAAATCAAAAAATCAGAAACCAAAACCAATCCAAAGACAAAAATAAATCGAATCAAATATACTACAATGATGACAAAAACCTTTGTTCCAAAGAAAAAGTTTATATCAGGCTGCAATCTTAAAATGTAGAATTAAGGATGCACATAAAAAATTCATCGGAAAATATTGTTTTAACGTTGAAAAACCCTTTAATTGATCATTTCTGCATCGAGAATAATGACTATGAAAAAAAAAAAAATTAAGTTCTAAAAATGGTGTATCTTGCAACTTATTACCTAGACTGTTCATTTTCAAGATTTTCATATGTTTGTTGATCTAATTGATTTTAACTATTTTTGGAGTTTAAAGTTTCATAATTAGATATGAAAATAAATTTTTGGATAATATTAAGAATTTTTTACACCAAAATTATATGTTATGATAAAATTTAGAAGTGAGCCTTAATTAGATTGTTTAAGGTTGTAACCTAATAGAAACCACACTCCTATTCCAATCCAGCAACGATCACCTTTGGCAATTTGGAATGAGCCCCACAAGCTTTATGCCTACACTAATATGGGTTCGCACCAGTAAGATCAGCCTTACATCCCTTAACTTGGCACCTTGTTGGTTGTCCATTTTGACTTGAAACCCAAGTTTTTAGACTCAAACTACTTGGATTTTATTTTCCGGTGGTTTTAGAGTCGGAACCTGTATCTTCAAAGTAGATCCTCTTTTTCAAGTTTTAACCCATTTATGGTCTCATACTCTATTTCTCTGTCTCTCTAAAACTGTTATGTATTGACTCAAAAAAATTTAGAGAGAAAGAAAAAACGAAGAGCGCAAGGGT
>NW_006495273.1:9817395-9872009 GCF_000471905.2 Amborella trichopoda | reverse complement strand
AAAAATTAGAGAGAGAGAGCCAAAGGGAAAAGAGAGAGAGAGAGAGGCAAAGGGAAAGGGCAGAGACAGAGAGCACAAGAGAGGGAAGATTGGGGTAAACTAGGGGTAAAGAGAATTCCGATGTTACAAACAACACATTGAGAGTAAACTTGAAATAAAATAAAATCAGAAATCCATCCTTTTAGATAATAACGGCCAATTTTCAAGCCATTTTGTTATAAGGCTAATATAATAACACAGTCCCTACATAAATTTCCCATAAATAAAGACGGACAAATGGACTAATACATAGACACATGGTCTTATTAGTACGGACAAATGGACTAATACATAGACACATGGTCTTATTAGTAAACCCTCGAATAGTGCGCCCACCCTCAAGAATAAGGGCCAAACGCAAGAAGAAGCAACTCTTGTACCTACACTTTTATGGGAAAGCTTTTTATGTTCTTTCTACAACATAGAAGTTTTATCCTCTCTTTTATCCAACCGTCCATTTTTTAATAGAGGGTTAAGATTGTTCCAATCACAATGTCACGCCTCGACACCATTTGATTTTTAATTTTTTTTTCATAAACTATTTTAACACCAAATTTTAGATGTCCACTCCTCTATTAAACTCACACTAATGAAAAATATATAAAAAAAATATTTTCAATATAATACAATGACCAAAATACCTCTAAAAGTTTCAAGGGGTATTTTGGTCATTATATTTTATCTAAAAATTATTTGTTAATATTTTTTATAGGTGTACCCCAATGAGAAGATGGCACGTACCAAATTTTATATTAAAAAAATGTGTATTAAAAAACTAAAAGTAAAATACTTTGAGACTTTAGATCTAAGATCAAACAGTGAGTGGCGTTCTTGATGAAAAATGGACGGCTGGTTGGTAGGAGGAGAATAGAACTTCTAATTCTATATAGTAGGGGGAATATAGAAAGCTTTTCCCACCTTTATTCATGATTTCATCACTTTACTAGGAAAAAAATTTATATAAAGCCGTGGCTCTAAACAATCAAATTAGATCCCATCTCAAAAATTTCATTAGAAGATGTTGTTTTGAGGCTCAAATATCTTCAAATTGATCATCTTGACATCAAGATGCATGAACATGAAAAAAAATACATTTCAAGCTTTGAAAATAGTGCATCTCGTAATGCATTTTTGGACCGTCAATTTTTAAGATTTTCAAGTTTTCATAGAGTTGCTTGATCTACACTATTTTTAAAATTTTAAATTTTATAATTAAAGATGAACATATACTTAAGGCTATCATAAAGATTTTCGATATTATAACTATATTTCTCTACACTATTTGAGGGTGCACCTTACCTTGATTGTTTAGAGTTCTCGGCTTGAGGCAAACCGTACCCCTAGTACTATACATGGACAAGCCATTCACTGGATGGGTTAGGACACGGTGCAAACAAGACACACTGATGATGTATTTAGCGAAGGAAAAGGTCAATCAATATAAGGTGTCCATCATCTCAACCTCGAGATGTTGGGTATTGAGAAACGAGAATGAAAATGGTACATCTTGTGTAAGAGAGTATTTGGTTTGTCTATTTTAAATTTTTTTCACTATTTATAATATGCTTGATCTACACTATTTTTAAAGTTTTGGATTTCATAATTAAGGGTGAAAAATATTTTTTCATGGTATCGTGAAGTTTTTTGGCATCGAAACTGCACCTTGCAATACAATTTTAAGGTGCGCCTTACTTTAGTTGTTTAAAGTTGAGGCCTTATACAAACTGCATCCTTTGTCAAAAAAGGATTTTATGAAATGGAATTTTTTGATGAACTACTTTTCACTTTAACTCAAATCACTATCTTGACAATGCAAATTTATTTCAGAATATCATCATCATCATCATAACTTTTTTTCAATTAATTGGGATCAGAACACGAATTTTGATTTATCATTCTGCTCTATTAAGGGTCATATCTTCAGTGAAGCCATAAATGTCCATATTTTTTCATACTACTTTCAACCACGTTTTTTTAGGTCTAACCCTTACCTTTTTCAAGTCTTCCACTTGAATTAACTCGTATATCCTAATAAATGTACATCCAATAAAAATTAAATAAGGGAAACAACTTTTTTTAATAAATATGAGTAAATATTTTGAATATACACACACAAAAGATATTCTCCCTTGTTCTCAAAATAATTATCTCCATTAAAAGTTAGATCCCTAATCCCCAATTTTTATGGATTTTGTGACTTGATAAATAGCTTTTATATCTGTTCATTATCTTAAGATTATAATCACGGTAATAAGAACGTACATATGCACGTGTCTTGCTAGTTCATAAGGTTCAATGTCATGTGCAGTCTGTCTGGACTTAGGGTGTGTTTGTTTGCGAAAACGTATTTCTCCAAAACAAAAAACACTATTTAATACTGTAGCAATCTCGTGTTTGACGCATGGGAAGTTCTACAGCATTCAGAACTTATTGGAACATTTTTTTCCCAAACCTTCCACTTTTTGCTTTAAAAACCAGAACTTTAAAGTTGTACTCTTGAGCGTGCCCTCGATTGGATCAGTGTTATCGAATTCGCTTCGCTTTGACTGAAGTGGTTGACTCCTTTGGATTTTAAGCATAAATCACAGTGAAGGGAAGCCGGTGCTGTTGTTTCGGTCATAATAGGGCTGCTTTTGCTTCGGTCAAATATGGGTCTATTTAGGCCGAAACTTCGGGCTGTTTCGGTAAAAAAAAAAAACCTATTTAAAAGATTTATTTTTATTTTTTTAAATTTTTTTTCATAATTTTATATATTTTATATTTAAATATCGAATTTATTTATATAAAATAAATTTAAAAAAAAAATGAAGCCTTCTCCGAATGGGCCGAAGCACCGAATTGCTTAATTTTTCTCTCCAAACCGAAAAAGAGTCCGAAGCGAATCTGACAACATTAGTTTAAATTGAACTAGCATCATCCAAAGGTATCAAATAAATAGTATTTCTTATTTTTAATCTTAATGTACAATTGGTATTAATATAAAATTTGGATTTTTGTTTTATATTACAACTATAATTGAATAAAAATAATGAAATTATGTACAATTGGTATTAATATAAAAATTGGATTTTTGTTTTATTTTTACAACTATAATTGAATAAAAATAATGAAATTATTGAAACTGAAAAAATTGATTAGAATAAATTTAAGGTATTTTAATTATTTTTAAAATATTTTTATTTGACTACATTTATAAAGATAAACCTAAAACCCAAAATTTTAAAAACATTTCCTTCGCATAAAAATAAAAAATACTAAAATTATTTTTTAATCATTTGATATACTAAAATTATTTTTTGATCATTGCATATAACAAAATCTTAACCATTGCAGCCTATCACCCGTCCACATCATTTGTACAGGACGCTAAACATATGCGTCCCAAGTTTGCTCACGGGGTTTTGTTTGACGGTGAATCTGAACCATCGATATTAGCAGTCATATATCCTTTGGCGGTGAGGTGGTGCCTCGGGTGCACGTGTCCCTTGTTTAAAGTATCATCTCGAACCAAAAGTATAAGGGAAGTGATTTTATAAAAGGTGTGGTTTCTATAAGGTTGCAACCTAAAAGAAATTTTTACAATTATCTTAAAATCTTTTTTCATATCTAATTATAAAATTTAAGTTTAAAAAATAATTAAAATCAAGTAGATTTATAAACATATGAAAATTTGAAAATAGCTTATTTAGATAAAGTGTACAACATGCACTACTTTTGAGATGCAAAGTCTCTTCTGTTTTTTTTCTTTTTTTTTTTTCATATTCACACATCTCGATGATCAATTAAAAGTTTTTTCTACATTAAAACAATCATTTTGGATGGTTTTTTGAGGTGCATATATAATCCTACATTTTAAGGTAGCAATCTTATATAAATGTGGTATATTTTGCACTTTTTTTTTTCCTGACAAAGTTAAGAATATTTTCATTAAGTATAAAATAGCAAAGCTTCAAAATTATAAGAAAAAAATATTTAAAAAATACAACTCTACTTCGATATATGATCCTTCTATACTAAGAATACATCAACATCCCTCACACCCAAAGGTCCCTACATCGCCATCTACTCTGGACCCTAAAAATAGCACTCAGGGCAACTTCCTCCAGCCGGGATTAGGACAAATAAAGTCTGTAAAAATATGGCGACATCGAAAGGGACTAACGGCGAACCAAACGACCACAAAAAAGGGTGTAAAAAAAAAAGGTTCGATGGAGGTAGGAGAGAGAGGACAACTCAAAAAAACAAAAGGGAATGTACAGAGCAATGACTCTTTTTGGTATTTTGGTATTTTGCTATTTTTAAGGGTCAAACTTACTCCCCCTTTCACTTAAGAGGCAAGAACTTGGCTATTTTTAATGGTCAACTTACTTCCCCTCTTTAACTTAACAGACAAGAGCAGGCGCCTTTTATGATCAAGTATACACCAAGACCAAAAGCAAGACCATTAGTGTGTCATCCGATTCCATTTGAAGCTTGATTGATGGCAAAACCAGTGGTTTAAAAACCAGATCGGTGTCGTTGATCGGGCACCTCAAAAACCTATTCGGATTGGTGAATCGACGGTGCGGATCAGAAATCGACCCGCTTCAGCAATAAAAAAATCCAAAATAATTATTATAAATCATTATAAATATTGTTTTTTAGTAATCCAATAAAAAATGGGATACTACATTATACACTTTTGTTTTTTTCATCAATATGCGAATATTGAGATGTTCTTTCCATGTATGAACTTATATTAACCATTAAATTTATATCACATAAAAAAAATCATAGAATTATCATGGATTAAGTATATAATCATACATGAACTACAATAAAGAATGAATTAAATCAATGAAAAAATGGCAACCAAAATCTCGAATTAGAGGAAACCCTAATCCCCTAAAGAAAACCCAAATTATTACAACCTAACTAACTATAATATTATATACTGAAATTGAAATTGTTGGTTCACATTATTTTATAATTATTTTACTATACAAATAATAAAAAATTCAAAATATCTGATAATATCATCTAATTTAAAATATATTATTGACAACTGTAAGAAAAAATAATACATTACATAATTTATAATGTAAATAAATTAATAAATACAATACATGATTTAGTTATCAATGTAGAAATTATTAAAATACGTACCAATTTTCAAAAACACTGAAAATTTTCAAAAATCTAATTTTTTAGGTTTCTAGAATAAATTTAGTGGAAGAGATTATTAGTAGAGAGAGAAAGATATTTCAAATGGCCTCATTATATGAACCCTATCTTTAAATTAATATTCTTAAATTTATGTTAAAGACCACCATATTATAACAATAGAAAATATAATTAGACTATTTATTCTTAAGTAAAAAAAAATAACAATAGCAATTCATATATGAGAGAGAAAAAAAGAGCTAACATGCTTCAAGCCTATTTTATATTATCTTTACATATCTAATTTAAGCTTACAATAATCGCAGCTCAAATGCGTGCTTGAAAAAGCATGATACTTGTTGTATTTCTTTTTTTTTATTTATTGACAAAAAATACTTGTATTACTTTTTCTTTTTGTTCTTGACAAATATTTATTTCTTGACAAAAACTATTTGTTGTATTACCTTTTATTTTATTTTTTGACAAAAAAAAAAAGAAGTCTTGTTGTATTACCTTTTATTTATTTTTTGACTAGAAATACTTGTTGTATTACCTTTAAATATTTATTTTTTGACAATAAATACTTGTTGTATTACCTTTTTGTATTTCTTGTCAAAAAAATAATATGGATGACAATCCAACGAGTATTTCTTGGCAAAAAAATAACCACAGTATTATAAAAAAAATAACCAAAGTATTTCTTGCCAAAGAAATACTTCTTGTATTACCGACTAACCAAAGCACCACTTTTTGTATTATATTATCTTTTATAATAAAAGCCTACCTTGCATTACCTTTTCAAGCTTATACTGCATACCATGCTCAAATCCCACATCAAAAAAATGAAAAAAAGTTTAATGTGCTATACTGTATACCATGCTCAAATCCCACATGGAAAAAATGAAAAAAAGTTTAATGTGCATAAAACTTTCCTCAGTACCATCTTTGTCACGTGTTTGAAAAGCATGAGTGTGCACGTGGCCATACTTGTATAATGCCATTGTTGCTTCAATTTTTTTTTAAAAGTACAAAAATACCCTCCCATTGGTTTGATGACATCATAATACCGATTCCCTGTGCAGACTTAGCGATTCTCTATCGCAGACTCAGCGGTTCACTGTAGTGACTCGCAACAATGAATCACCGGTTCTTCTCTAGAACCGGGCGACTCTACGTATTTCAATGGAATCGACACGGGATGACCGATTCCCGTGTCGACTTGGGAGAGTCCGTTGTGACTCGCCGTTTTTTAAGACACTGAGCAAAACTACATCCATAATATGAAGGGCAATCGGGTCTAGTCAACCAACTTAACTTGAAGAGTTGACCCGACATAGGTTTGGGTCTAGATTCAATATTGAACTTATTGAATGGGGCCGGTTTCAAAGGATCTAGACCTAACTTAGTGTGCACCTTTTGGGCGTGCTCCTAAAATAAAAATAACCGAAAACCTTGGTAACTCAACTTTAGTTTCTTCTATTTGGTTAAACTTGAAAATTTGGGAATTTGAGAATCCGGAAATTAGGTTGTTTTTAAATGTTCCTTACTCTATGGATGAATTTCGCATTCCCTTTAAAGAAATAGCCAAACATTCTTTTTTCAGGGCATTTCAGTGGGGAAGGCATTTTTCTTAAAGGCGTCAGTGGGAATTTCGCAGCCCCTTGTTTTTAATCAAACATTCAAAATACGCCCTCTTGGGGCTTCCACCTTATTTATTTATTTATATATAAATGTTGTACTTTTATAGGAAAGTACTTCCAAATACTTTGTTAATTACATTTACTTACAATTTAGTGGTGTCAGAAAACCTAGGATTCTGCGAATACATGAAAATCAATAAATTAAATTTTTTTTTAAAGAAAAAAAAAAGAAAACTATAAACCACATTGAAGAAAATAAGAAGGGGCATTGACTAATGACTATACCAATTAACTTGTTTTTTCATAGTATTTCTCTACTTATGAGTACTCTGTATCACCCAATCTGTTTTCTCCATTGTCTGACTCTTGTGTATTTGTGAGTTTTGGTGGTTCTTTGCTTGTTTAATGTACGGGATCTCTTCCTTTTGTCTCAAATTCAAATTCCAATATGGCGGCAAGAATTACCACAATAATTATGAGGAAATGGGGTTTTTTCCCCAACCGCTACACTGTAGAGAAGAGAACTCTATGCCGATCCCTCTTTAATGTATGTCACCATTAGGATTTGTATTTTACTAGGATATTGTATACAACAAGACCATTTATCTTTCGTACAAGGAGGTCATAATTATTTATAACTATACAATACGAAATCTTATAGCTTGGATGTGTTACAAAGTTTGAAAAAAATTCTTTTGAACTTTGAGTTTGGCCAATGAAATAAATGCAACCACTTAATTTCACATCTGTTACGTTTGGTGATAGTCAAAATCACCATACCTATGTTTTTATTAGAAGATTAAGGGTATTATAGAAAAAAGAGAAGAGGTTTCTTGGGAAGCATGAAAGAAGTTCAAACGATCTCTATAAGAGGGGATCAAAGATAACATAATACTATGTTCCTTTGAGGGTCACCCTTTTAGGGGTTATGGGAATGGATCTCCAAAGATGGAGATAGGTCTCCAAGAGAAAGAAAGAGACATGGCTTCCAAGAGAGAGGCGGTATTCCCATGAGTTTGGATTGGTAAGGTTTTCACTTCTAGAGAGAGAAAATCTCTCGATTGCTCTCAAGGCTATCTTTTTTGTAGCGGTATTGCGATGGAAAAAAAAGTATTGATCGACGGTGTTGCTCGATCGGGAGAGCAAGTTTAGAAGGAAAGATCGATGATGGTCTTTTACCGATTTTAGAGAGACGTATATCTCTTGTAACCCAAAACTGTAATCTTCATTATGACATTAAATTTCTACCTACCGAGGCCGTGGATGTTGCCCTATGGGATAAACCATGAAATCATTTGTTGTTGTGGTGTGATTTTTATGTTGGTATTATTTCTTGCACTCGATTTATAGTTGTATTCATCTACTTCACATTTAGTTAATCATGTACACAATCGTGGGTGGGATCTCAATATTTGGGATTCCCGGTTCTGCAAACTAAGGGTTCGCAAGAACCCTACAATTGGTATCAAAGCACAAGGTGTGTACAGGGCTAAGGCTTGCATCAAGAAAAATATGAATAGTGGAGTTTGATGGATACATGGTTTGAAGTGAAAAAATATGGATGCAAAGTGTTTGTGAAAATTCTATAATGAAGGCAAGTGTAGAAAAATCAAGAAATCTATCTAATGAATGTCAACAAGACAAATATGAGGATTTTACTATCGATTGGAGAAAGTTAGGTTTGGTGATACTCAAAATCACCATACCTATGTTTTTATTAGATGATTAAGGGTATTATGGGAAAAAGATAAGGGATTACTTGAGGAGCAAGAAAGAAGCTCAAATGATCTCTATAAGAGGAGATCAAAGATAGCATAATACTAATCCTTTTGAGGGTCACCTCTTTGGGAGTTATAGGAATGAATCTCCAAAGATAGAGATACGTCTCCAAAAAAAAAAAGAGAGACATGGCCTACAAGAGAGGCGGTATTCCCATGAGCTTTGAGTTGGTAAGGTTTCCACTTCTAGAGAGAAAAAATCACTCAATTGCTCTCGATGTTATCTTTCAGTAGGGGTATTACAGTCGGAAAGAAGGTATTGATAGATGGTGTTGCTCGGTCGGAAGAGCAGGTTTAGAAGGAAAGATCGGTGATGAGATTTTACCGATGCTTAGAGAGTGGTATATCTCTTGTAACCCAAAACTGTAATCTTCATTGTGATAGTGAATTTATACTTGCCGATGCCATGGATGTAGCCCTATGGGATGAACTACGCATATCGTTTGTTGTTGTGGTGTGAGTTTTATGTTTGTTTTATTTATTGCACTCAATTTATAGTGATATTCATCTACTTCACATTTAACCAATGATGTACACGATCTTGGATGTGCTCCCAGTATTTGGGATTCTCAATTCCACATGCTAAGGGTTTCCAAAAACCCTGTGTTAGTATTTTTTGTTTGAAAAATACTTAAGTGTATTTCAAAACAACTTTGGTTTAATAGTTCTTTCCTAAAAAGCTTTGTAGAGAGAAAAAGATGTGAGTTTGAATCCCACATTGAAGAAGATAAAGTTTATTGAAGTATATTTAAGAGCACACATTCCCATGCAATATACTTTAAGTACAAAGGAGATAGAATGACGTACGAGCACTTGATGACGCACTTTCCACTTCGCATGCTCACATCCTACCCATACGAGTTTGGACACTTAGAACAATTTGCGAACCTCTCTCAATAATCCATTGTCTGCAAACCAGTGAGCTAACTCTCTCTCTCACTCTACTCAATTTAATCTCTTTCTCTCTCTAAGCTATCAAGACTTTGGTGTCTATTGTGTGGGTTCCAAGCTCAGGTGCATAGAGCTTAGAAACAGTGTAAAAGACCTCTTTGTTTTCTTATATCCAAACTATCAAAACTCTGATGTCTATTATGTGGGTTCCACGCTCGGGTATATAGAGTTTAAGAATCTATTGTGTGCGTTCCACCTTCGGGTATATAGAGCTTAAGAACAATGTAAAAGACCTCTTTGTTTTCCTATATCCCGAGGACGAATTGCCTTTCTTATACACATCAAATACTATGTCGAATGGGGGCAAATATTGTCTTGAGATAGTGCTTATGCGTCCCCAAAAACAAGAAGAGTTCGATATCTAATTTTACAAATCGTACCATTTTCTGCCCCCATTTCACCTAACCAAATTTCTAACGCCTTATAACATCCAATGGTCAAAATTAATTGTGACCATATTATACCAAGGTAAATGGTTTCATTATATACTTTCTAGCAAACTCGAAGTGCTCCTCATGTGAGGTTTTTAAGAGAATGAGGTACAAGAAAAAATATATGAGATCTATGCAACTCTTTAATTGGTAGCGCAGTTGTGATAACTTACCAGATGGAGAACATTTAAGGAAAAACTAGTAAAGTAAAAATTTATTTGCAAAAATAATTCTCAAACAAAAAAACATGAAGCATAACGTTAGCTGATTGGTTTGGAGAATTGCATCCAAAGTACAAGGCATATAAAAAAGGAAAGAAAATAAAAAACAAGGAACCACATGCTCTCTTGAAAACTTGCATCCATAACGGAGCCCATAAAAGGAAAGAAAATATGAAGGATCTACGGCGTCAGGTATGCGTGAAAGTTTGACAGACTTATGTACAAAATACTTACATGATTTACGGGAAAATTACTCAAGCATGCTTTTTTCCTTTGGTACACAGTTGGGAAGAGACAAAAGAGGGAATACAACAAACTTGGAATTAAGAAACTTTAAGGTGGTTTCTTTCTAAAAAAATTTTGAAATGGTTTCTCTCTAAAATTTGACGATAATTACCCTCTCAAAAAATTAAAATTTATGATAGTTTCTCTCTCTCTAAAAATTTTCAAATAGTCTCTCTCTGAAATTTGATACAGTTTTTCTCTACAAAATATAAATATACTTCCTCTCTCTAAAATTTAAAATTTGAGATATTTTCTCTCTCTAAAAATTTTAAGCTTAAATTTTGAAATAGTTTCTTTCTCGAAAATTTTTGAGATAGTTTCTCTCTTTAAATTTTTTTAAATACTTTCTCTCTAAAATTTGATATGGTTTTTATCTCTAAAATTTTAAGATACTTTCTTTCTCCAACACTTAAAATTTGATATACCTTCTCTTTCTAAAATTTTTGAGATAATTTCTCTTCAAAATTTTAAGATTCCTTCTTCTCTAAAACTTAAAATTTGACATAGTTTCTCTATCTAATTCATGGGGTGGTTTTGGTGAAATTAATTATATTTGATAAAGTGGGCAGCTCTGAAGATACAATTCTATTTTCCCATGAATTGGCCAATTTTCGGTAAAAAAAATTGCCACGGAAACAATTTTCACATGTATTTGTTGCAATCCAAATGTGTGTAACATAATTTTCATAGAAGAATTTTTTGCAATAAAATATTTTCATACCTACCCCACAGCAGATTTGAACCAATCTCAAAAGTGACATAAAAGACAAACAATATGAGAAACATGGGACTTCATAAATGCAACAACTCTCTCGATTGAGTCATGATGGAGAAGGAATGGGTACACAAAGAACACACACCGACCACTTCTTCTTTGACCACACTGACTGACGAAGTAAGCACTACCACCGACCGCTTTATTGTTCGACCCAACTACCCTACTAAGTCGAGCCCTACCACCGAACGCTGTTTGTTAGGCCACACTAACATACTGTCTCTTTCTTTTTTTTCTTTTTTTTCCTTTTTTTTTGGGGTAATTCATGGGAAGACAGACCCTATCTATTTTTTCAACAGATTGGAGAGTACATTTCAAAGGTGTTAATTGAAGATGTTAGCCGTAGGAATGGATACCACCACTAATATACTATGTCGAGCACTACCTTTGCTCCTTGCATATTAAGATAGCAACCATTAAAAAACGAACATCCTACAAAAGAAGTACTACAAGCATATCTTTTAGGAGACGTTTATTTTTCTGAAATATATTTTTTGAAAAGTTGAATGTTTTGTTTTAGAAAAGTTTAAATAAGTTTTGAGTATTGTGTTTGATAATCTACTGGAATCTTAAGAACGTACTAAGTATTGTGTTTGATAACATATATACATTAACAATATAAATATAAATATAAATATATAACATATATATAACATAATATAATATATAATATAATGCATCTTATATATTTTATTAATGTATATTTATATTAGACATAACATAATATTTATTATACTATAAGATATTTATATATTATGAATAATATATTTATTATATATATTTAATCTCATATTTATATTATTATTTATATAGTATAATTATATAAATATTATATATAATATAATAAATACTTACATAAATATTAAGAAAAATTACGTACATATCCCTCATAGTTTCCGTTATTATTGAAATGTCCGTTTTATCTTCATAACAAAAAAAATTTAAAAAAGACTTTTTTACCCTTTTTTGGTTCTTAAACAACCGAAATAGGCAAAAGCTTGGAAAATAGGACTGCGTATTCCAAAAGCTTGCTGGAATATGCAACCCTATTTCGTTTGTTCAAAATCCGAAAATATCTTGTTTTCGATTCTTCAACATCGGAAAATATCTTATTTCCGTTTGTTGAACAACCGAAATATGACTATGTATTCCAGAAGCTTACTGGAATACGCACTCCTATTTTAGGTTGTTGAACAACCAAAACTATGTCATTTTTAGTTGTTCAACATTTGAAAATGTCTTATTTTTTGTTGTTCAACATCCGAAAATGTCCTATACAACCGAAAATAAGACAGAAGCTTGGAATTTGCATTCTTATTTTCAATTGTTCAATAACCAAAAATGTTATATTTTCGATTGTTGAACAACAAAATATGTTAAGGTTTCAAAAAATGCTCGATGGCCCCTGGGCGGCCTGCCTGGCACCCAACGCCTAAGCAGGCGCCCAGAACCCCAAGCGCTCTGTGGTGCAAATTCTTAGTTCTTTTTTTATATTTGCTATCCAAATGCACATATATGTATGTATTTGGGTCATATTTTGTAATTTATTCCATTTTAAAATATCGCAAGTTCGCAACGTATGTTTTTATATACAAACATATCACATGTCTCATCCTCTCAAGTTGAGAATAAACTTATTCAAAATTTCAAACCATACAAAACATTTAAGAGTCTAATAGGATATTATAAGGTCTCCAACTCTCATATTCTCCATATTCTATATCTATAAAATAAACCATAATAACATCCAAGTCTACAACTCTCCAAGTCATCAACAAACTGACTTCCAAAACTATAAAAAAACCAATAAACCACAACGAAATAGGCCAAAAAAGCAAAAAAATTACAAACTATATAACTAAATAAAAATTGTCCAAATGTCTAAAGCCCAAACCAAGATGGTGCAATAACGTATTAAAGTTACTTCAAAATAAAAGAGAAGACAATCAAGACATCAATAAAAATCAGAGTCATCATTTTCATCGCTTTCATCTGCATCAGAATTGAGGCCGTTATCATCAGACTCATCACCCTCTTCAACATATTCCTCTTCTTCCAGAGATTCTTCTGAATCTGCCTCATCTTCCTCTATCTCCCTCCGTGAAGTACCAGCAGAAGAAGTTGCTCGAGTGGCTCTCCTAAGATCAGAAGCTTACCACAAAGCGTCCTCGACTATTTCCCATGTCAAACCCTCCCCAAGGAAGACCTCCTCAGTACCAAAGTCACTAACTAGCCAATCTGAAGCATTCTCCATGTCTTTCAAAGAGATAGGGTCCTTCTTTGGCTGATTTTTCTTCTTTTTGAGCCTTTGATTCAAGTCATTGAGCTTCTTTTGCCCAAACGTATTTCTTCTCTTGTATGCACCTATAAGGAAAAATAATGCATAAGTAACTACTATGAGTCTATGATCTTCTTACCTTTTATGAATCTATATTACAAAATGAACTTATAAAAAAAAAACATATAAATTGTAAAATAGTAAAATACCATCTCAAACGAACTCCGATTGCGCTCACAACCAGATGAGGTAGTTATCAAACTCACGATCCGTATAGCCATCTTTTGGAGGTTTGGAGCGCTACTCTCATGTTGTCTCTACCATTGGGCTGCAATAGGTGGGCAACCTTTATAATTAATTCAAGTATTTAACATTATTATAACTTGAAAGAAAATTATAAATTTATATTTTATAAAACAAAAGTCAAAAGAATAGTACCTGATTCGTCTTTGTTTCTTTGTCTTAATGTCATATATTTCCCAAATGACATCGAAGAACACTTGTACAAAATTAGCTCTTTAGTTGATATCTTATCTTGGATATGTGGATCAAGAACTAATTTCTTAAGGTACTCATTAAAATCATCCATAATTATCTCTTTTGACTCAATATCCGCAACTGCATAAAAGAATTTGGGGTTCAAGTAATACCCCGCTGCATGCAATGGTCTACGGAGCTATCTATCCCATTTGTTATCTATAATCTCCTAAATTGGGGCATACTTCGCTGCATCATTGCCAAAATTCTCTGCAATCTCATTCTTAGCCCTTTCCATTGCATCATATGTAAAGCCTATGGAAAGCTTATCAGCATCAACCAAGCGCAAGACCTTTACCAAGGGAAGAAATACTAATATCGTATGCATCACCCCACGTCAAAAATATTTTGAAAGAACAATATCTCGTGCATTCTTTCTCTTGGCATCTCTAAACCACTTACACCACTCCTCTGAAGCAAACATAGACCTCAATGCGATTCTCCTCCTATACATGCTCTGTAGACTAAGGTAGGCAGTGGCAAATCTAGTGACTCCAGACCTCACTAGCTCTCTCTTTTTGGTAAACTTGTGCATCATGCTAAGGATAAGTATGTGACTGTATATGAAGATTGTAACCTTCTTAGCCTTAAAAATAATTCCTTTAATAGTAGGCAATTCACCAATTGCCTCGAGCATAATATCTACGTAATGTGCAGCGCAAGGAGTCCAAAATATGCAAGGCCTCTTCTGTAGAAGCAAATGACCTGCAACTAGATTGGGCGCAGCATTATCTGCGATCACTTGAATTACAAGTTCCTCCCCAACCTCCTCGATGCCCTTATCAATGAAAGAAAATGTATAATGCACATCATGAACATCATTGGAAGCATCGATTGAGCGCAAAAAAACTGTACCCGTAGGACAATTTACAAATAAATTCATGTTACTCCTCCTATCACTCCACATATCTGTCATTAAATAAACCCTAAATTTAGCTCATCCCTCCTTATGAGTCTTGAGATATTTGTTAGTGTACTCGACTTCTTTCTTCAATAGTAGCTCTCCAATCTCATAAGAAGTTGGAGCTTTCAAACCTGGTCCAAATCGCCCAATTGCTTCCAAATTGAATGGAAGTTATTCAAGCGAGCAGTGTTAAAAGAAATGCTCGCATGGTAATTTACTGAATCACCATGGCTCTATCTTCCTTCTTAAACCTATTTTCAATTGTCACTTGTTTTTTTCCCTTTCCTCCCTTGCCTTTCTCACTTACTGTCTCAAGGCTAGGTGTAAAAAAACTATCTATAGGCCCTCTTGTACGAACCTTCTTAGATCCAAAAGCCCTCTTGGTCTCAAAGCTTTGAGTACCAATCATGGCTACCTCTTCTTCTCCCTCTTCATCTTGTTCTTCAGTGTCAATATTGTTATAAAAAATATGGACCCCTGACTTTAATTATACTATATCTTTTTTTTTTGCAACTTTTTTACTCTTTTCAACGTCAATGTACTCCAAAATTTCTTTCTTTACGAGATCTAAGATTTTCTTACATTGGGCAACATCACCTCTAATACCGACAAGATGTTTCTTAAATTTATTTATGCCGGCATTAGAAATATATCCACATAAATTGCACATAATTTTATTTGTCATTTCTATTAAGGTTAACACAATATTTCCATCTCGGATCTCTACCCCTAGTAGACCTCGCAGAAGACATCTCAAATTGAAAAAAAAAAAAACTCAAATAAAGTTTACATACTGACATTTTCTACCCAATCTCTAATCTTCGACGTTGGTTACCTCAATCGAGCTACTAATCAACTGAAAAGTCTTCTAATACCACCAATAGCACCTTAAAAATAACTTCAATAAAAAAAACAAACATTTTCAATCCACAAAAAGTACTTTCGATTCTCATAAATTGCTTTAAATTCTCATAAATAAATTTACGATTGATGGTTTCTTGTTTTGTTTTTTTTTTCACTTTGCGGTTCAAAAATAAAACCCAAAACTTGATTTATACAAAGTTGGGGGTCAAAATGACCCCCTTTGCCCTTTTGGGTGAAGCTAAAAAAAAAAAAACATCGACTTTCCTGTGTACCTGCCCAGGTACAACCGCCCGTGTTTGGAAGCCCAGGTCGAGACGTGCGAAAAAACATTTCTTGGCGCTTAGGCACCGGGCAGACTGTTTTTTGAAACATTGAAAAATGTCTTATTTTCGATTGTTGAACAACCGAAAATAAGACTGTATTCCAGAAGCTTAAACGAACCTCGCTATTTTAGGTTGTTCAAGAACCGAAATTAGCTTATTTTCGGTTTTTGAACGACAGAAAATCCAGCCATTTCGGTTGCTAAAAAATCGAAAAAGGGTAAAAATAGTCTTTTTAAAAAAATTTCGTTATGAAGTGAAAAAACCAGACATTCCAGTAATAACAAAAACTATAACGGTATATACATAATTTTCCCTAAATATTATATATATATATATAATAAATATATTTTATATATAATATCATAAATATATTACATATAATATATAATATAAATATATATTAATATTATATATTACATGCAATATATACTATATAATATAATATAAATTAATAAATATATATATATATATATTATAAATATTATAAAACATAATATTATATTATACAATATTATGTTATAGTAAGATGTATTATAATATAATATAGGAAAAAGTTTATATAAGGTTGCAACTTTAAAATGTAGAATTAAAGATGCACCTCAAAATTCCATCAGAAAAAAGTTGTTTTACTGTTAAAAAAACCCTCTAATTGATCATTTCACCATCGAGATGTATGAATAATAAAATATAAAAGTTTTTCAGTCCTAGAAATAGTGCATCTTACAACACATTATCTAGACTGTCCATTTTCAAGATTTTCATATGTTTATAGATCTACTTGATTTTAATTGTTTTTGGATTTTAAAATTTTATAATTGGATATGAAAATAGATTTTCAGATAATCCTAAAAATATTTTACACCAAAATTACATGTTATGATAAAATTTGGAGGTGCGCCTTAATTGGATTATTTAAGGTTGCAACCTTATAGAAACCACACCCTATAATATATATATATATAACATAAGATTTTATATATTATATATTGTATATAATATTGTAAATATATATTAATATTATATATTACATTAATAAAATAAATATAAACATACAATATAATAAAATATTATGTTATAGCAATATTATATTGTATTATATCGTATTAATTATAGTTATATTATATATTTATATTATGCATAGTGAATAATGATCAACAAAAACATTCCCCCCTTGTTTTTTTTCGGAACTTAATCTTTTATGTTTTAACAAAAGAATGGGAACTTTTGTTCGAAGATTATTTTCTGAACTTTTAGATGAAACCGTATGTCAAACGCGGAACTTTTGGAAAATTAGAAAGATTTTTTTCAAACAAGCGTACCCTTAGAGAAAATTTTACTTGCACTATACTCACTCCGATACTTTCTCTATTCTTTCATGAGACTCGCCCTAAGTGAGTTACTCCAACGAGTCCTAGTAAGTCGCCTGAGTTATGCATATTTAAATATATATAACATAAAAAAATAAAGAGCAAAAGGGTCAATTACCAAATCAACAGTCAATTACCCAAAATTACGAGCACCATCCCACCCCTCATGCGGAATTTTTTTTACCCTTAAGTTGCCTTCCTGTCCAGCAATTCAAATACATGACATCAACTAATCCAAAATCCAGAGCTCTCCTCCATTTTCGTAAAACCCACTTCTCTCTCATCCCCAGCAGCCCATCCTTTGCAATTCAACCCCCCACCCAAAAGTTTCTCTTTCTATCAGAAAGACCTAATTTTTCACGGTGCCTTGCATCGATTCAAAGCGACAGCCTCTCCATCTCTTCAAAACCCAATTCTCTATCCCTCTTCAATCCACCGAATCCCTCCTGATTTCACAACTGAGGACCCTCTCAGCATTCTAAATTGCCAGAAAGATGCAGAAGCCGCTCTGCAATTTCTTGATTTTTCTTCGAAATATCCAAAGCTTCATCTATGAACCATCTATTTATGAAAAGCTATTCTCAAAAGCCTTGCAAGTGAAGGATTTTTCGGCCATGTCCAAACCCTCCTTAGTGAGATGAAAGAGCTCCCATCTTGCAACATTAGCCCAGCTACAATGCAGATTTTACTAGAAAGTTACCGTAGATATCACCAGGTAGAGGAAGCCATTGATTTGTTTGAAGAAATGAGGGATTTTGGGCTTGTACAAGATACACACGTTCAATTTCTTGTTAAATGTTCTTGTTGATGAGAACAAGCTGAAAATGGTGGAGACTCTGTATTCTGAGATGGGTAACAGAGGGGTTAGACCTGATGTTTCCATCTTCAATATTCTCATTAAGGCTCTCTGTAAGGCCCATCAGGTAAAACCTGCTGTTGTCTTAGTGGCAGGGGTTCGTAGAGGAGGGCGACATGGATGGGGTTATAAGAATCCTAAAACAATTGGAGGAATTTGATTGCACCATTGGCCCTGTGACTGTAAATCTGTTGCTTCATGGCTATGTTAAAGAGGGTAGGGTAGAAGAAACTCTGAAACTCACAGAAGAGATGTGCGGTCTGGTTTACGACCTGATAAGTTCACCTCCAATACATTGATAAATAGATTTTTGTAGAGCTGGTCACATAACGTAAGTTCTCGAGGTCTTAGATTCAATGTTCCATGAAGGATTCGACCCCGATATATTCACCTATAATTCACTGATTTCAGGGCCATGCAAATTTGGTGGAACCCTGTTCTTAGAGAGATGGAGCTCATAGGGGCAAAAGATGGCGAGAGAGAGAGAGCGAGAGAGCTGCCCGGTATTTTGAACACCGGACAACAAACAACTAAAAAACTAAAATGAAGAAAGTTGTCCGGCAATTGAAATGCCAGAAAGCTCTTAAAAATTAGCCCTACTCCTGTCCGGTATTTGAATTGCCATATAGGAGTGCAACTTAGAACAAAAACAAATGCCACGAGGGGGGGGGGGAGGGTACTCGTAATTTCGGGCAAATGACTGCCCATTTGGCAATTGACCCCCTAATTCATACGTAATTTGCTCTAAAATATATAACGAATAAGACTTGTGGCCAAAGGGAAGGAAACTACTAGCCACGTGTCTCACCCTTTCTTTATCCAAATAACACATCTCTCTCATGTGTCTCTTCTTTTCTCTGTCCCGGCCACTCCATCGCCTCCCTCTCCCCTGACCAGCCCACCCAATAGTGCGTCTCTCCATATCTCCATTCACCACCGAACCGACCCATCCAAGCTCTTCCTCCTCCACAATCTCAAGTTCTCCGTCAATAGTAGAACACATGGCCCAAAAGAAGCATCATCTTTCCTCTCTTTGAAAGTAACGATACGCAAATATGTAAATAAAAATAAATGGCATTCCGGCCATAGTGATTAAGCACTACTTGCAAACCCCTATATATCACCATCATTTGAGCCTTATACCAAGTATTTGGGATCAGCTACACAAATCTGGCTCCTCCAATCTGCTTTATCAAGGGAATACCCTCAATCAGACCATAAGCCATCATATCTCTTCTCATTGCTTCCATCGATATCCTTTTAGGCTTTTTCCCTACCTTTTTAAAGCCTTCCACTTGAACCAAATCGACCTCCTAATCAATGCTTTATTAAATCTATACTACTCAAAGCCAACCCACTTAAGTCTAATTTCTCTCATCTTAGTACTTATTAAAATCACCCTTTAGTTCCCTCAAATGTATTCATCCTGAATTCTATCTTTTCTTGTCTTGCCACTCATTCATCTCAACATCCTCATCTCAGCCACACTCATCCTATGGATATGTTGTTTCTTGACCGCCAAACATTTTGTCCCATAGAGCATGGCTGGTCTTACAACCGTCTTATAAAACTTCCCCTTCAGTTTCATTGGAATGCGACGATCACATAAAACTCGAGATGGACATCACCGCTTCGCCCACCCAGCTTTTATTCTATGCACATCATATTCCTCAATCCTTCTATTCTCCTGGATTATTGACCCGGGATATCAAAAATAATCGCTTTTAGGTATTTCTTGGCAATCAATCCTAACTAATACTTCATTTCTACACAGTATTACTAAACTTGCATTCTACATATTGTCTTACTCCGGTTAATTTTAAAACCTTTAGATTCTAGAGATCCCTCCAATGTTCTACGTAAAAGTAGGGAAGGAGTCCCCTACCCATGAAAAAAATGGAATGCAAGATGTCATGTTGTGATGCCCCAAATCACCCAGCCTTTAGCTCATTCTTGTATAAAAAAGCCAAACTTCAATGATAGCTCATTTGGTAACCCAGTGCCAATAGGCTTTTGGGTGTTAGCCATAGTTACCCAAATATGTTAGCCATGGTTACCCAAATCTCTAAATGAATATCGCAATTTTGATTCAGAACCTCGATTCGGCGATTCCAACAAGATCTTCATGGAACCGCTTCCTTTCTGGAATCTCGATTCCTTATTGTAGGAATCTCGATTAAAACACTTATAGAATCTCTTTTCCAATATTTACTAATTCTCAATTCTATAATAGATGATCTCAATTCCACACTTGTAAAAACTAATTTCCACATTTTATTGGAATTCTATGACTTCTTTTTTTCTTTTCTTTTTGCATTTTCTTAGGAAGTGATGTTTAGAAGTTTTCATGGCATCAAACTACTCAAGCTAGACACTCAATCTCAAGCTCCAAGGTGTAGTCATCTTTTTCGGCACGAAGTGACCAATAGAAACCAAAGTGATAGTTCACGTTCTCTACTTATTTTTTATCTACGCATTGTATTGATCCAATGAAAAGGCTGCAACTCTAAGATATTAGAAACAATGTAAATACAAATAATGTAAATGCACATGTATGGAATATTGGTCAATGAATGGCATTGAGAGATGTATTGTTTCCCTCTTAGTTCCCTTTCGATGCCAAAGATGTAGGAATCTCGATTGCATAAATGAAAGAATCTTGATTCCATATCGGGGAATTCCAAACAAGTCGAAAGCAAGGATTCAAAAAACGATTCGCCCGGCACCTAGGCGATTGGGGAGCAACTTGTAATTCAAGAGGTCACAGATAATGTTGCTCCCAATCTAGTTGCAGGTCATTTGCTTCGACAAAAGAAGTCTCGCATATTTTGGACTCCTTGCGCTGCAAACTGCGTAGATCTTTTTTTATTTGAGGCCATTGGTGAGTTGGCTATAATTAAAGGAGTTCTTTCTAAGGCTAAGGCGGTTACAGTCACACACTTACCATTAGCATGATGCGCAAGTTTACAAATAAGAGAGAGCTAGTGAGGCCCAGGGTCACCAGATTTGCTACTGTCTACCTTTGTCTATAGAGCATGTTGAGCAGGAGGATCTCATTGAGGTCTATGTTTGCTTCAGAGGAGTAGACTAGGTGTAAATGGTCGATGCCAAGGGAAAGAATGCATGGGATATTGTCATTTCTAAATATTTTTGGCGTGGGGTAAAGCATGTGATAGTAGTATTTCTCCCCTTGGTGAAGGTCTTGTGCTTGGTTGATGCTGCCCTCCATGGGCTTTATATATGATGCATTTGAAAGGGCAAAGGACATTACAGAGAATTTTGGGCAATTATGAGGCCAAGTACAGCCCAATTTGGGATACTATATATACCAAGTGGGTTGGCAGCTCCATAGACCATTGCATGCAGTAGGGTACAACTTGAACCCCAAATTCTTTTATGCAAATGTTGATATTAAGGCAAAAGGTACAATTATTGATGGCTTTAATGAGTGCCTTGATAGATTAGTTCCCGATCTACATATCCAAGATCAGATATCAACCGAAGAGCTCATTTCGTACAAGTGTGTTTTGATGTCATTCAAGAAAGATATGGCATTAAGATAGAGAAAAAAAGACAAACCAGGTAATATAGTTTGAACTTTTGTTTTATAATTTTCTTTCGACTTTCAAGTTCCTAAAATTATGCATTATAATGTTAAACACCTAAATTAATTATAAAGATTGCCCACATATTGTGGCCCAATGGTGGAGACAACATAGGAGTAGCACTCTACACCTCCAAAAGATGGCTATTCAGATCTTGAGTTTGACAACTACCTCTTCTGGTTGTGAGTGCAAATGGAGTTCGTTTGAGATGGTATTTTACTATTTATATGCTTTTCTTGTTTACAAGTTCATTTTTCTAATATAGATTCATAGAAGGTAAGAAGATCATAGTAGTCTAATACTCATGCACATTTCCTTATACGTGCTTACAAAGAGGAAAAATAGGCTTGAGCAAGGAAGGTTAATGATTTGGTTTTTGTTTGGGAGAATCATAGGCTCAAAGAGAAGTTTAACGAGCCAAAGAAGGATCTTGTCGCTTTGAAAGACATGGAGAATGCTTCAAATTGACTAGTTGGTGACCTTGATACTTAAGAGGTCTTCCTCGAGGGGGGTTTGACATGGGAAATGGTCAAGGAGGCTTCGGGACGAGCTTTTGATCCTAGGAGGGCCACTCGAGCAACGACTTCTGCTGGTACTTCTTACTCACAGAGGGAGATTGAGGAAGAGGAGGCAGATTCAGAAAAATCTATGGAAGAAGAGGAATATATTGAAGGGGTGATAATTCTGAAGATGATGGCCTCGATTCCGATGCAAATGCAAGCAATGACGATGATGATTCTTATTGTTATTGATGCCCCCTCTCTTCTTTTATAGTATCTTTATTGCATCATTTTGGTTTGGGCTTTAGACACTTAGACTTTGGATGTTAGACAAACTTTTTTTTGCCTTTTTGGGCTATTTTTTTGTGTGGTTTTATACTTTTGTAAGTCACTTTGTTGAAGACTTGGAGTTGGAGACTTGGATGTTATTATGGTTTATGGATATGGAATATAGAGAATGGGAGAGTTGGAAACTATCAAACTATTACTCTTACATAGCCTATTAGACTTTTTAAATGTTTTGTATGGTTTGAATTTTGAAATTTTGAATAAGTTTATTCTCAACACGCGATATGTCATATAATTGTATATAAGAAAAAGTATGTTACAATATTTTAAAATGCAATAGATTACAAAATTGACACAAATATATGCATATATGTACATTTGGACAGCAAATATATGTATATATCTTAAAAAATTGTATTACAGAGCGCCTGTCTGGGCACTGGGAGCCAGGCCGGCCGCCTAGCATTTTTTGAAACCTTGGTTGAAAGCTTAATTCCATCTATGTAGGATATTGATTGTATTTTGGTCGAATCTTGGTTCCTATAAAATAGGAATCTCGTTTCCCACAATTCCTCTTGTATGAACATCAATTCCAAAAACATAAAAGGCAGCCACGATTCCTCGATTCCGATTCATAAAGAGATTTGGATTTGGAAACATGTCCAACAACTACGGTGATATCGGACACAACTTAGGACAGCTTGCAAAGAGCTTATATCGCCACTCATTTTTTTAGTGTTAGAATAAAAAATTGTGAGATATTTGAGAAACCAAGTGGCCAACTGTCCACTCGTTTTATAACTAGATATATATTTATATTAATTGAGTACCATTTGTTACAATACCCTAATAAATCCCTAAAGAAAAGAAAAAAAAAATATGAATATCCCATAAAATTGCTAGCAGATGAAAACCTGACAATGTTAGTTATGTCTAAAAAAAGTCACAACTCAGAACTTCAAAAAAAAAACATAAATAAGGCCAACCTGTGAAACAATTGATAGACACGTCTTGCAAAGAGAAGATCACTCGATTTGTGCAAAACCTGGGGCAAGAGGAGTTAACACCACAAGCGCATCCCCATAAACAAATCTCCCACAAAAACCTGAAAAGTCAAATCAGTTCATGAACTCAGTCATGAATGCATAAGCTTTGAAGGAATAATATTAGAATCCTACTACAGAAAAACATACCATCCAATGAAATGATAAATGGTGATATAGAGAGCAAGTGAAAAGCCACACCAGACTAGGACATGACCCCAAAGGTGGGGTCCCACTATCTGTCCATCTCCGCACATCATTTCATCCAATGAATATAATCCCAACAAACTACAATTTGCTTGCCCACTAGATTATAGAATACTTCCACTTCAATTTAAGTGCAGTTCACAAAAACTAGTAAAAGTCTTGAACTTATTTTCTTACCTGCCAACCATCCATATGAATAACATACTATCTTGCCACTCAGTCAAACAGGCCGCCAAATTTTGTGAGTGAGAAATCAGAATATTGGGATTCTTCCGCAAAGCAATAGATAGAACACAAAATATTGCCACTACTTGTAGTTAGGAATACACATCAAATACATCCCTATAAAACGTCTGTAACCATATGAGATAAGATAATAAAGTGATCAAGGATTAGGATTTAAAAAGTAGCAGTAAAAAAGGAGGTATGTTTGGAAGTTACCATTGGCATAACAAGATATTTTATGGTCTAAGAAGATCCATGGAACATTGGGTCATCACCATCATATCTTGTTCTCATGAATATGTGAAAGGGCCCATAGCAACAGTTTTGGCCTAGGGACCATAAATATATGGCCAATATGAGTGAGATAGAGAAATGTCACTTAGAAGAGGTGAGGAGCTGCTCATATAAGGAAGAAAGGTCGTCAAAACCACTATACAAAAGGAATAATCATGTAGGTCATGGACACCAGCAAAGGGGACACGAGAGGAAGGTTTTGATTTGGAAACTTCTTTCGCAAGAGACAACTTTTGAAATAAAGTCAATTGAGTGTTAGGTGGCTGTAACAATAATTTGGCATCAGTAACTTCCACATGAATTTTTAGATTATAAAACGAAAGAAATTTCTTACGTAAATCGCAACTGACATCCATGTGGTTTTCTTCAAGGCAAGGAATCAAGGATTTCTTGGGCAAATACTTGTGAAGTATAAAATTATTGTATAAGACACACCAATTGTGCTGTATGCATTTTACTTCGGAGGCAATGACAAAATATGCCACTTAAGATCTGCATAACTAGATCACTACAATTTTTTAATGATATTCTGGGTATAGAGGAATTGACAAACATCTTCCAATGCAATCAAGTCCTTTATACAGCAAGAGGAGCTCCTATTGTAATCAATTAAAGAAATGAGACTTTTTGTTTCTCCAAATCATGAAAGCTTCACATGCTTAATTTCACATGCTCATTCAACTTTTCTTTTAGAAGAAAAGGCTAGAAGAGCAATGAAAGGCCTTGGAATACTATCTTACCTTTCTTCCCTCATTAAAAATGGGGGGAAACAAAGAAAACACCATAAACCTAGAGGGTAACATCCATCCTTGGCATTTGCCCCAGTCTAGCACTTACATAGTAGCTGCCAAGCACTCAATTAGCCCAGACAGGACAGAATCCAACTGTCTGGTGCCTATGCCGTGCAAGTTGCCCCTTTATTTTAGTAACATTGTGCATGTGTGGGTCTAAACATCCGCAGAAGAAAACGGAATTAAACTTTTGCAACTTAATGGCACAAAAAAGAAAAAGAAAAAAGAAAGAAAAGAAAACTACCTTGGCAAAACCCAACGCAAGAAGCCAATTGAGTTTGGGGCTAAGGATGCATAAATACTTCTGCATGTTAAGCAGGTCTGAAGTAGCAGTGTACTATGGTGTCGAAAACAATACTGACGTAGGACACTCCTAGGCAAAGATAAGGGGAGCCAGATCATGACGACCCCCCTTCCCTGGAACCTCACTCCCAGAGCCGGAGCCTGACCTGAACTTGCTCACCCCCATCAAGGGATCTCGATTTCTATCTCATAAAGATCTTGGTCCTTGATTGGAAGGGATCCCAATCCCTAACTAGAAGGATCCCGATCCTTGACCTGAGAGGACCTCGATTCCTATGGAAGGGAAACCACAACCCCAGGAAAATAACACATTTGCATTCCCCGCAATTAGCCAGCAGCCACCTAAGAGATGCATCAACTCCTACAGGCAAGGATGCAGCAACCTCTTCCACTAGCCAACCACCTCCTCCTGAAGCCCCCCCTTCTACTAGGTAGCAACATGCGCTCTCGTATTCTATGGCACAAAGACTACAAGCTGCTCGATTAGGGTTCTTAGGAAAAAGAAAGAGGTAATTTGAAAACAAATGCGCACATGAAACAAGAAGGAGATAGACAAGTTATTGTGAATAACTAAGTTCATATTTATTTTTTATTTCTTCTTGTATTTAATTCCCTAAGGACTTATTTGACTTTGCATGACCCCTTCTCTCCCTCTCTCTCTCTTAACTCTTCTAAGATCTTAATATCTCTTATACTCATTTATCTCTTATACATCAGTTTGTTGTATTTTAACTTGGTATTAAAGCAAGAAGATTCAAGATATTTATTTGAAACCTTAATAATGTGATCTGGCCATCTGAAGTTCTCTAATAGTCATACAGTAAAAAATCCAAATCCTGGAAAATCACGAATGATTGAAAAACCCTAATGCCTACTTGTGGATATTTTTTTTTTTGTTGTCTGATTCAAAAACCTAGATCTGAAAACGGATGGTAGCAAAAACCTAGACCTGGTAGACGTGGATCGAATCTTTAGGTCTAAAAAACCTAGTTCCAGAAATTGATGGTGACCAAAACCCTAGATCTGGTTAGTGTGGATCAAAAACTCAAACCTGAAAAATCTGTATGGGTCATCAAACTAATTTCATTATTACTTTTTATCTATGTCTAGTTTATGATGTTGAACTAAAAACCCTGGAACTCGTAGGGACATTTTGGTGTTTCAAAATTGATTGCTTGACTCTTTTAATATATTTCACCCCGAGTCATGAAGTGTAGGACTCATAATTTATCGGGTTCTCTTGTATGAATGGTCTCAAATATTTGTATGGAGTGAAGTAAAATAGCTGATTGTGTTAATCAATGTCTCCAAGTGGCTGTTTGTGGTTAATATGTCCAATATCACTTATCCAAAGCACTTTTCTACCACCTCTAGCACTCCGTGTGTAACTTCTGACATGGGTATCAGGGAGAAAACCATGGACTATAGATTACAATTGTTAAACTTGATGGGACAAATTATTTGAAATAAAGTTACCAGTATCTATCACCCAAGTTCGTGATTCCGATCCGGAATCCCGATTCCACAATTCCTTGACATAATCCATTTATGTGAAGTCGGCAATCTTGATTCCTAGTTTTAGGAATCATGATTCCAATACTAATAGAATATCATTTCTAATATTTATCGATTCTCGATTCCTCAACTCTTAGATCTCGATTCTATATTTGTCTAATTTGGATTCCACATTGAATGATGCCCTCTCCATCAAATTAGAAACAAAAACATAAGGGTATGAACTGCAAAACAGACAATTCAGAACATATAAGAAGAATTAAATCAAAAACTCATTTCCAAAGACATTGGAATCCGGATTCCATATATGAAGGAATTTTGATTCCATATGAGTTGATTCCAAATTGGCCAGAAACTTGAATCCAAAGAGGATAGAATCTCGATACCATATATATAGGGATCTAGATTCCATTCGAATCTCTCGATTCCTATAAAGTAGGAATCTCACACCCCACGATTCCTCTTGTATGGACTTCGATTCCGAAAATAGAAATCTTCTAGTAGGATAGGATTCCACAATTCCAATTCCTAAAACGTTTCCGATTCAGAATCATCTCCAACAACTATGATCTGGAATTGTCACAATTTGCTAAAATGTGCATTGGTGGAAGAGGAAAATTTGGATATATCATTAGAAAAATTACTGAACCAGAAGAGAGATTCCTCACAGGAGAAGAGTGATACTGAAAATTTGACTTTTGCTCCTGGTAGTCGCACTCGATGCTACCTTCACATTAAGCAGTACCATACACCTATTGTACATAAATCAGATGTTTTTACTATACCGCTTCCCAAAAAATGCTCCCAAGGAAGCCATCAATCGATCTTGATCTCTCCCAACAACAATGCCCATTAGTTTCAAGATGTAAAAAATGACAATAATAAAATAATATATTATCAAAAGCAATATAATACTTGCATTAGAGGAACAAGTGTTGTAACGTTTGGACAACAATGTTGATACCACAAACTCGTATGATACATGAAAACATTCGATGACATAATCATGGTTAATATCGCATCAATAAAAATATAACATTATACATTATTGTAATGCATTGGATCCCGTGTATCTATGCATCATACAAGCTATAGAAATTTTATCATTGCATCCAAAAGTTATACTTGTATCTTTTTCCCTGGAATTCATAAAATGCCATGTCTTATCCATATTCTTCATATCCATGTTGATATGCATACCTACATCTGGGCATCTGGAAGTAGGGGTATATGAAGAGCATGGCAATAGGGATTTTCCAGCTTTGGCTTTCCAATTGAGAAAACTGTCATATACTTTGAAAGTGTACAGTTGGGTACTCATACCCAACATCGATAGTCTACTTTTCCATGGACAATGGAGAACAAGTTGTTCTTCACGGTCCCATTAGTCATTTGGTACTATGATGCAAGTATTAGGAAGAGGGCAAGTAGAATGTATACAAAAGGTCATAGCTCAATTGGAAGCTAGTTGCTGGAAACACGAGGCTATAGGCTCAAGCCTAGCAAACCACCTTAAAAGAAAGATTAGCTGATTCCAAACATTATTAATAACTTTTTGAAATAAGTATTCCAAAACAACTTAAATTTATACGATGGACAATTTTGGTAATATGCTTTAGGGACTACCTTTCATATGTGATTATGAGATGATTACTAAGGAGAACCATTATGCTATTGTGGTACTTGAAGACACTGGATTTTCTCTTTCTCGGGTATGTTAGTTTGATGGGTGCTCTTTACACATTGCATTTATTTGTTTCGCCACCTCGTGGACAAGTGCAACTTTTTAACTCACCACATTTAATATGGTGGTACTTTAAACATGGTATGGCAATGTGTTCCAATCATACCATGGTATGGGGTTACCTAGAGGAACAATATTCTTATAAACTCCAAACTAGAAAACCATGCACCAGAGTTGAACAGCCCCAATGCCTACACCTTTACACAAGCTACACGATCTAGCAAGGCACTATATGAATCATGTTAATTACTTTCATGAAATCACACACATTTAAGACAAGATCCCATGAGCAATTATATAAACATTCACTACAAGGACGCCCATCAATGTTCAATAAGTCGGAGGCGGCTGCCCAGACCGAAAAAAACTGGTGATTTTTTTTTTAAAAAATATGGATCCCCCACTCCTCCCCCCATTTTATGATATATAAAATTGTCGATTTTATTATTTAATAAGTAAGTTTTGTATGTAATATATATCACAAAGTATCAAAGAAAAAATACAAAGAGCAAAAAATAACATCATTAGACATTAAAGGAAAACAATACAAAACCTAATGAAAACTATTGAAATATACCAACCTTCTTGAAGTTATTTTCAGGCCAAACCGAAATGTTTGGGATCCCAAATCTCCTCTTTTACAACCCCTATAAGCCTAAATAAGATTCGGGTTCAATATCCTTTAATATCGTGACCATTCACGGATTTCAAAAAACAATATCAATCTCTCAAAAAATCTTCAAATCTAGGTTTTTTCAACTTGTTTCTCACTCTAAGTTCACTAAATTTGTTTTTGGGGGCAAGAATGACCCCCCCAAACTCTTATCCCCCCTTTTTAAAATGACTTTTTATCCCCACCCGAAAAACGTTTTCCGCCGTAGCCCTGCAAGCTGCCTAGGGGGGGCCCTTTTACCACCTTTTTGACCGCCTAATCGGCCACCCAACCGCCTAGGCGAGGGCCTAGTTCTGGCGCCGAGTAGTAAACGCCTTAAGATGCTAGGCATTTTTTCAAAAAAGCCGCCTAGGAGGTCGGGAGGCATATTTTTTGAACACTGACACCCATAAATTGTACACCGTAAATCCATAATTCAAATTTGAAAATCGAAAAGCCATAATTCAACCATTTACTTGTTAAATGTCCACTTGTCAAATGTTTACATGTCAAAACGATTTACTTACGCCATGTATAAGTCGATGCTTCAAGCTATTCCATCGGGGTCCTCAATTACTTCCTATACTTTTGATGGAATGTACATGTGGCTTGGATGGCCTATTTTGCATGATCAACTGCTTCATACAAGAATCCCGTAGCCCTCTTCATATTAGTACATCTTCAAAACTGCCACATTAGGAATTATAGCTGCAAAATTCTAAGGACACCTACCTAAAACCTCTTACAACTAATCATCTCCCACAACCTGTCTTGCAACCTGAGTCCTTGAAATAAGCTCATTGACCTAGTCTTCTGAGCAACCATTTTTTTCAGCTCCGAGCATTAGATTACGACCATCAAATGGATGGACAAGAACAAGTTAGTGAGTTGTGTGATGGCTGGCCTAATCAGCTCCCTCCCCTACGTACACCATATCATGAAATTTAGGACCAACGATTGGTTGTACATGAAATCATTAAGTCTTCTTAAAAACATTTTAATTGCTTCGATTGCCAAAAAAATAGCACATTTGAGCGAAGATTGGCACCCCTAAAAGCAGCAAATGACCAAACACCATCATCATCATCATCATCTGAGCCTTATCCTAACTATTTGGGATCGGCTACACAAATCTTGTTTGGCAATTCCGTCCTATCAGGGGCAGTCAGACCATATCTCTTCTCACTACTTTTATCCATATCCTTTTGAGCCTTCTTTTTAGTCTTTAAGAGCTTCCACTTGAAGCCTTTAATGCCAAAAAACACTAAAAAAAGAGCAAGCATGTAAACAAAAAAATATGAAGCCCATAATGTCAAAAAATTCCTATTCTCAATTTTTCTTGAAAAACATCCTTGTTTGCACACAATCTAACTTGCTTGGGAGGCGATTGGCATCCTTAAAGACACTAGACACATAAAGACAAGTAAAAAGAGAACCAAAAAGCATTCAAGCCCAAAAACCTACTCAACCCCCATTTTTTTGAAGATAAATCATTATTTGCAACCAGACTGAACTCATTTGGGTGAGGATTCAGGTCGCGCAAAGGCATGTGAAAAGAAAATCCATATAGCGATTTCACACAACCAAAATGAGAAAAAAAATAAAAATAAAGTAGCGAAAAGTTAGGAAACTATGAAAATCGCGATTAATTAATGATAAATTAATAATAAATCAGGGAAAACAAAGTATCATGCTAGAAAGAAAAATGACGCTACTCTTTTATACACAAGAGGTTTACATGATAAACAAAAATAAAGTACAAGTCCTAAAAAAAAGAAATTTACAAATTTCGGCAATTGGTCAAAAACTAAAACTAGATCTAGTCCAAATGAAGATTATAATTTTTTATCATTAAATTGAAGCCCATATGGATGTTGACCAAGTGTACTTTTGATGGAATGAGTTCTTTATTTATTTTTCAATTTTTAGATTTTTAGGTTTAAGGTTATTTTTGTCTTATATGGTTGTAGAGACTTCAGGGATAGAATTGGAAAGTTTGATTTATTTTAGAGAAAGAAAGACAGGTATTGGTAGTTACAAGAGTGATATGGGGGAGTAAACAGAAATCTTATATATTTATGGGGTTTAGTTCATGTATTTTCTGTCATCCAATTCAAATTCAATAGATTCCAAAAAAAATAATAAATGAGAGAGATTTTTAAGGGGGCTCACATGGGTTGAGAAAGAGAGATTTACATGAGGTTAAAGAGAGAAAAACATGATTGGGGGAGGGGGGTGAAGAGTGAGAGAGAGAGAAAGTAATTATTTTATGAGTTTTTTATTTTATTTTTATCATTGCATTTTGGTTTGTATTTAAAGGGAGGAAGATCCCCTTTTGAGAATTGGTTTAATTGAGAACAAAGAAATTATTTTTTGCATTTTGTGAAGAAATCTTTGGGTGGACTCCATTGAAGATCCTAGGAGAGGGTATATTCTCTCATCATTTTATTATTGTTATTATTTTTTATTTTTCTGATTTAATTATTTATTTACCATCTTCCCTACATCAATAGTATTAGAGCCTTGACATTTATAAACCATAAAGCTTTCACAAACAAGTACTGATCTATTTATGCAACGTATAGATCAAATATTTGAGCGATTGGATCAAAAATTCGAAAGACTCAAACATAACTTGATAGAGCGTATTGATAAAGTAATACGACAAGGTCTGCAAAATCTATTCAATAGATTGCAACAAAAAAAAGAAAAAGAAGAGGTAAATCTCAGTGCAAAAGATGTTGAAAATTATGAAGAAGATACGTTAATTGCTGAATGTGAAATACAATCTCTTGAGCTGGAAGGAAAAATCAAGATTAAGTCGGGTATACAAGATACTTATTGCAGGCCAAATATCAAGTGTTTGATCAATTGTTTTACTGAAGAGGGAAAAGTACCTAGACAAATGGTTGGGCTACACCACCAACACTTGGAAAGACTATTAGAGGAGCCTAAATCTTGAAGTTCAACGTCGAGATTCTCCCAACCCTAGGAGAATGATGCAATGAATTTTTTTAGTATTATGAATTTTGCTACGTTTAGATATTTTTTCTTTAAGGTTTAGGGTTATTTTTGTCTATGTGGTTGTGGACATTTCAAGGGTACAATTGAAACGTCAAATTTATTTTAAAATAGGAAGATAGATATTGGTGGTTACAAGGGAGATAAGGGGGAGTTAAAAGAGATCATCTACATTTGTGGGATTTAATTGAGGTAGAGAGGGATTTTTCAGGGGGCTCACATAGGCTTAAGAAAGAGAAATTTACATGAGGTTGAAGAGAGAAAAACATAGGAGAGAAGGAGAGAGAGTTGTTTTATGGGCTTTTTATTTAATTTGTATTGTTTCTTTTTAGTGTGTATTTAAAGGAAAAAAGGTCCCTTTTTGAGAATTGGGTTAATTGAGGAGAAACAAACTTTTTTTTTTTGGATCTTGTGAAGAGATCTTTGTGGTGGATTCCCGTGCAGACCCTGAGAGAGGGTATATTCTCTCATCACTTCATTATTTTTTTTATTTTCCGATTTAATAATTTCGTTTACATCTTCCCTCCATCTTCAGCTTTGAAGAAATTGAAACTAAACCGACAGTTTATAGTAAAAAAACTCAACGAAAAGGGAAAATGAAATTCATGAACCATAAACACCACAAAGTAGATTGTTAGTTGAACATCGACCCTCAAAGCCCACAAGATCAAACACTAATGCATATTTGGGTCTAGGCATCGGATCTACATGATATGACGTTTGTCAAAGCTTCTTCAAACTTGAAATATGGATTTTGATTCCTCTCAAATCCACACTATTTATTAGAATTTTCACAAATCTAGTTAAACAAATTTGTCAGTTGAAAAGCTGCCCTGGTCTTGTATTTTCGAGGCCAATGTACTGGGACTCCGCCAAGTCCGACTTGGCCGAGTTACTCAACCTCGCCCCATGGGCTAGGTGGGTTTTGCCGGAGTGCACCGTACACCATTCTTTACATGTCATATATCTCAAATCGTCAATTTACAACAAAAGATGTGTAAATGGCGATCAGGGTGGTATACACACGCACTTCCCATCATGGTGGGCATTACCCTTGCCCCCAACCAAAAACGAACATCGTCTTGTGAACCCATGTGACACATTTTTTTTTCTTTTTAAGAGTTAAGAAAAATGAGTAACAAAACACTGCAATCACGTGAATCGAACCCAACACCTTTCATAAAAGCGCATTCCAACATCAAGCAACCTAACCAGTATGCTCTTTGATATTTGTTGTAAGAAAATGGCAGACTACGTTGTATATATTAAATTTTTGTCTTTATTTTTGTTTTTTTTAACTCGGACTCGCCTGAGCAACCTGCCGAGTCAATTTTCTATACATTGTTCGGGGCTTAACACCCCTTGTTAACTAAAAGACAAAGGCAATTTTATGATTCATTGTTTCTGCGTAAATGAAAGGAGAGAGAAAGTTCAGCCATGACTCACAGAAGTCCGACCCAGGTCCATGCGGTCACCTGGCCAAGTATCAATCAAGGTCCATTACCCTGATTAGGGGCCCTCTAGATCTAGCAAAAGTGACAATGGAGAATCCAAAGCCCTAGTAGCCATGTTTTGATACACTTAAAAAGTACTAAGAGAACCAATGCAACCTCTACCATGTACTATCACCATGCATCATTTCATTGGATTATAAATTGAATTATGAGCCCCAACAATAATGGTAATCCATAATGAAACCATAGTGTTTGGGAATATAATATGTTTTTCCTTGTTTAATTGGGATAAAATGACGTTGGATATACAACAGAAATCAAAATTACCTGAGCGTTTGACATTGGCTTTGGGGCTTCTTCCAACATCTCAAGGTTAAAACAGTTCGATACCCAAATGAAAAATTTATCAAATGCAAAATTAGGTAGTCCATCCATCCACTTCTCCATTACATTGAGAAAAACCTTAGGAACATAACACTAAGGTATCTGTCGAAAAAGAAACACAACTGAACAATGAACACAGTCAACAGTATTGAAATCAATATTATATTAGTTACAAATCTTGGTTCAAAAATAAAATGAACTCCTAGAATACAGGAACATGAGGGTTTTTCCCCTTATGTACATGAAGAAGTGGCCCAAAAACTAATTCACCTTATAACTTGCAACATAAAATCTAGAGAGAGAGAAAGAGTGTGTGTGTGTGTGTGAGAGAGAGAGAGACATAGCACCAAGGGAAACTACATAATAACAACCTTTTCAAATATAAGATTGAGGTCGACCACAAGATCCAATTCGCGTTACAAGTAACCAACAATAGGAACATGTTGTTAGTGGGTGGAGAGATGTGAGGCAGGAGAGTGAGCATTGAGGAGAAGAGAGCAAGTAAGATCTATAGAGAGAACAAGAGTTGAGAGAAGAGCAGAGGTAGGATTTTCAAGCAAATGTGTGGGTGGATGTTGAGCCTGCAGCAACCCCGTCCTTGACCAACCTATCAGCGCTAGTGTTTGCTTCCATTAGAATGTGGTTGAACTTAGGTTACCCTCCAAAGCATAACTATGTGGTCAAAGGAGAGGATTGAGCCTTTTTTGTGGCCCATAAGATCACGTTACTCGAATCTCGCTCCACTATGAGGCGTTCTGTGCTGTTGATGGCTCCAAAGGTGTGTTTAAAACCTTCTAGGCTAGCTACAGTTTATGGTGTGGAAGACTTTATGCAGCCGACTAACCCTGAGAAGGACAAGATATCAGAGTTGTGGCCTGAGAGGCTTTCCCAAACCCTGAGGGGCCAGGGTTTCTGCAGGAACAGCCATCAATTTGGGGTGGGGGAACCTAAAGGATCCAAAGGCTAGAGGTCTCTTTCCCATTCAGAGAAAAAAATGGAAGAGCTCAAGTTGTTGCACATTGACAATTTCTTAGACCAAAAGATTGTAACAGCTTTGATGCCATGGAGAAGGGAGTGTGAGGCATGTAAGGGTGCTCAAAAAATCCGTGCATTTTCTTTCGTTCCAAGCCACACATAACAAAGCAATAACTCAGGCCGTTCAACGATGATGGCCAGTTTTTGGCAAGGGTAGAGAGAGGAACGCAACAAGAAGTTGTTGAATGGTCCATAGACTAACCCAAAAGACGCCAAAAAGTTGGAGTTCAAACAATGGAGGTGATATGGCCTGGCAATGGAGAAATAGATGGTCAGATATCTCCTCTTCCAGCATACACATGACAACGATTTGCGAAATGAAGATCTCTCTTTTGTAGTTGGTCACCTGTTAAAGCCATGCAATGGGCAAGGATAGCCTAAACCTTAAGAGGAGGTGGAGGTGACCAGATTCTATTGAAAATGGTAAATAGAAATAGTAACTATGAAAAGTCCATCAAGTGAGGGTGCCACAAGAGATGGTATTCTCCCTGTAGAGTTACATAGAAATCATGAAGCAACTCTAATAGGGTGATAAAGGTATGCACTTTCAGCTTCCGAGAGTGCTCTCCTAAAAACAAGGTTCCAAACAAGGCAACTGCCTCTTGATGTCAGCTGATTCCAGAACATGAGCATCACTCTTAACGACAACGAAAGAAAGTGAGGGCCATCGATTTGCCAAGGTCTCATTCCCCAGCCATAGGTCTTTCTAAAACCTCACCATTTCCTTTCGCCCCACCTTAAATCTGACATTTTCTTATAAATGGTGCTTGCCCTTGGATATACTAACCAAGCACTTGAGGCATGATGACATGGGATTCAAGGGAAAAGCCACCATTTTCAAAACCACATTTGCCACCTATGACCTCCCTCCACAACTATGTTACAATTACTACACACTTCCACAACCATTTTCCTAATAGAGCGAAGTTGGTCTCTCTATCCTAATTCTGAAACCTCCTTTTTCAGGTCGACACAATCTGTCCAACGAAACAAGGTGGAACTTGTCTCCATCTCTACTATTTGATCTAAGGAAATTCTTCAAAAGGGTCTCAAGCTTAGCAACCAAAGCAGAAGGGACTTATAACAAGGTCATAAAGCTAGCATTGCTTTTACGAGAGTTATTCTCCCCCCATAGAGAGGAATCTTCCATTCCAGTTTTCAAGCCTCCTATTAAATTTATCTATGGCTGCATCCCACAAATGCTTCAAGGATTTGCCTATGCACATGGGTAGTCCTCGGTATTTCGATTTCAATCCCACATTCCACGTGATGGCCTGAGGTCCGCACTTCACATTAAATTTCTCTATGGCTGTCCCACGGATGCTTCCAGGATTTGCCTATGCACATGAGTAATCCTAGCCTCCTAGGTATCTCGAACGTAGGGTTTCAATCCCATGTTCCAAGTGATGGCCCGAGGTCTGCCCTTCCTCGTCCTACAGCCCAACATTTTTGTCTAGGACATGTTGACCTTCAAAACTGTGAAGATAACAAAAGACTTAAGGAATAACCAGAGGTTATCCAACTGTGCTGGGCAGGCATCACAAGGGATGATGGTGCCATCATCATACAATAGATGAGAGATCTCTAGGCCATATCTTGAGGTAGTAAACCCATGGAATCTGGAAAGGGATCTCAAAGACAATTCCCCTATGATTATGAGATGGAAGTTCAATCACCGTGGGGAAAACCCCTAGAAGCCGCGAAGTATCCTTCCTGTGAGCCATTTATGATGATGGAGTAACTTGGCTTCGATATGCATCCTTCTATCCAACTTCTCTTCCTGATGCAAAAGTCCATCCTTGCCTGAATTTTGTCAAGAACGGTCAGTCAACGTAATCATATGCTTTCTCACAATCCAACTTTATCACTGATCCCTCTTTCCCTGTGTCAGGAGGGGAGAGGGATTGGTGAGAGTTGACCTCATAAGCAAGAAGGGCACCAACCAGGATCAACCTATCTATCACAAAGGCTGATTGGGTCTTGGAGATGATCTTGCAAAGGACAGCAGACTAGTACCTAGGATTATAGGTAGAGTTTAAGTGGCTAATGAGATTGAAGTCTCTTAATTTTTCTGCACCTTCGAGCTTGGGGATCATGTTAAGAAAAGTGGAGTCTATAATTTTATGGATCTAACCCATAAAATAGAATGTTGAAGAACTCAAGCATGTCCAGGGTGACGAGGTCCAAAATTTATGAAAGATGAGAGAAGCCATCAGAGACAAGGGCTTTGTCCTGGACAAGGTGACCAACGGCCTTTCTTATTTCCTTTACTCTGAAACACCTTTCCAACCATATGGAGTCAAGAGGTCAAAGGGAGCTGATGGACAAATCGGCTTTTTTGATTTCCTCTCTCTCTCCCTCTTCTAACATGGACCAATATCAACTTCTCTCTCTATCTTGTGACATGGACCAAGCTCATTTCTCCCTCATGACATGGACTAAGCTCTCTCTCTCTCTCTCTCTCTCTCTCTCTCTCTCTCTCTCCAAGTCAGCAAAAGGCATAAGCAGCATGAAGGATTAAATATTTCTTGCCCTAAGCTAACCTGAGCGAAGCGTAAAGCTGGAAACTATTGAAGTTAAGCAACAAAGTAACGAACATCAAAACACTGTAGCGAGTAAAAGCACTCATAAGTGTTCTAAGCAAAGCCAAGGCAAAAAAGTACTCTTAAGCACACCAGGCAAGATTTTATAAACTTTCTTACATTAAAAAGCTAAGGTGCAAAAGTATCTTACATTGTAGCTGTAGCTATAGCTTCATACCTTGCTTCTCCTTTTAGTTGTTCGTTGTCTTCTACTTTCAAAGTTGTGCTAGCAAATCAAACGAGAGGTGTAAGAGAAATTAGAAGCAAATAGTAAGCATGTTGCTCAATGAGAAGCAAGAATATAAGAAGTAGTTGCTACTTTCTTCTCCGTACCTTAGCTCCATCGAGTATAACCTAAGCAGCCTTGTATTCTCAATCACAGCAGCAGCTCAACGAGTCAACGAACCTTACCTACCCTCATCTTTGCCTCTTCTTTCCACTCTCATTTCGCACTGAGTTGCTTTTTTCATTTAGCTAGGCTTTGAGATTTAGAATGCAAGGTAGCTTGCTTAGTAAGAGCAATGCAAAAAGAGAGCAATTTCACTAAACGCTCTTTCGGCGCACACCTTTTGAGCTTCAGAAATGCCCAACCTTCAATCGCTTCCTTGCTCTATGCAAGTATCTTTCTCTTTCACGTGTTCTCTCGCGCCCCACCAATGTTTAAGACAACAAGTTCAATCGTTAAGCTAAGAATGAGTGAAGTCAAGCTAAAACTTCCTTCTATTTTCTTTTTCTTGCTTTCCTTTTGTCCTGGCTTTCAATGAGTTGATGAGCACGGTAATGTTCGAGCTCTTCGCCTTGATTTACTTAGTTCTGTTAGGGTAGGATCATGTCGACCATGCCACCTATGGCTCGGACAGAAGATCAAAGGGTAGTGGGAGGAAGTGGAAGGATTAGACGGTGGCCCAAAAGTCAAATTTAAGGGAAGTTGCTTAGATGAGTTATCTTGGGTTAGTAAATGGAAAAGTTCTCATCCATCCATGTGGTCGTGGGGCTATGATTACACTGACCCAAGGGTTTAGGGTTGGGATTTCAACATGCCAAGTTATTGAATGCCACTCTTAATTATGATCCTACAAGCTGCACACCTAAAGTACCTTGGCTCTTGGTGGCAATGGAGTTCGTGTCATCTTCACAACTTCCCATGAGGCATTTGTATTTCCTCAAAGGACGCATTCATTTGGCGGAAAGGGAGGGCCATTTGATGCACGAGGATTACGCGGCAAGGCATTTAGATCATGGGGAATGCATGGTGGTGTGCATGTTGGAACTAGTACGATAGGGATAGGGGGTAGGTGAATAAGCTGAGGAGTTATAAGGTTCGGATGGTTGCATTGAGCTTGCAATAGATTAAACCTAAGGTTAAATTACCACCACTATTGAGGGGGTGGGCATAGAGGCTGGGGCAAGCAAGGCGTCCGACAATGATGAGATGGAGGCGAGGAGTGGATGAGCACTATATCCTAACAGTCGTGAGTGCAAGACATTAGAGTATTGGTGTGTTTTTCCCTTTTTTTTCTTTTTTTTCTTTTTTGTGTTGGGCGCTAAGGGTTTGTTTTTTGGGCCAGGACAGCTAGCAGTTGAGCATAGGAGATGGTGGATTGCAGCCATCATGTCAAATTTAAGGATGGGCATGCATCATTAATGACCATGTTTACAGTGTCAAAGGAACAATGATTGTTGAAAAAGGGGGGGAAGGACTCCAACGTGCAGGAGCTATCGCTTGGATATACTTGGCTGATCAGTTGCAATATAGGTGTATCTGATTTGTTGTAGAGCAAACTCCATTATGGTTTGTAACCTAGTAGTTGATCAAGCAACATTTGAAAAAAAAAAAATTGTTAATCTCCTCTCCATCCAAGACAACTATAACTTTTTCCATGTTTTGGAAAGCGAGTATTTGGCAAATCTAAGGGTCATGTCCCACCAACCAACCACCCTCATGGACTCCAAGCTTGAACATGGTTTGATTCCCCATGAAGTATGCACCGTTTACAACGAGCTTGAGGATATATAAATGTTGAATAACTTTGAAGGAGTATCTAACATGGCTACAATAGAAAAAGCCTCCAGTAATCAATAGGCCTCCAATCAACACTTGTTGTATAGGCAGAGACAGGCCCTATATTCTTTTCTATGCTTGTTTTTTTTTTTTTATACGATATGAATCCTCTCCTTGGGGCATAGTGCAACAATCAGTATTAACTCCTACCACTTAGAAAGGAAGGAGAATGCAGTGAAGAATCAATGCTTACAGGCTCCGGAACTTTTATTGATTGTCTAAAACTCTTGTCTCAAACTCATCACTTAACAAGGTGCAATAGATTCATTTCCATAACCAATAAAAATTTAATCTGCAATTGGAAGGTCAATGATGTCTACATCATCCCAGATCATTCCATGAAAGAATGAGAACCTTACGTACTCATAACACCTCATTCCCTCGAGAATAATTCTTGATTTTCTAATATAGCCGTGTCTCATTTGATTGTAATACAGTATTCACAAGCCATGCCATATTGGTTGGAATTTTTAAGATCATTTGAGGTTTCGTGAACATTACGCAAAACAAGTAATCATGCAATGCCAAACATCGTAGTAACATATTTGGCATCCAATTCATACAACATTAATTTACATTGTAGGATTCCCAAACAATTGGGTCCTTAAACTCCATAGGCATAAAGGTTTAGTGTTTTGAATAACATTTGCTCTTTGCCTTTATATGTTGGGAAAAAGACATAAACCCCCCTCTCTAAAGTTATAATCCCAAATAACCCCCTGGTCCTATAAATATCCCATGGAACAGCCCAAGTTAAACAGGAAAAGACGTTTGAACCCTTCTAACCTTTTCCATTGTCTAAATTACAACCTATTATCAAAATCCTGGAAAAGCCCTTATTTGGTTTTTCTTCCTCATTTGTGGCCCCCTTCCTCCCTCTCTCTCTTGCAACTTTCTCTGAATAACATCTAGTGAATGTCACAAATACATCAAAAAAGCATCACAAACTTGATTTTTATGATGATAGGTTACTATAAAAAAGAAGGATAAATTTTGTAATTTGGACAATAAAAATGGAAAGGAGGGGGGGTCAAATGTCCTTTTTGGTTAAACTTGGAGGGTTCTTTTGGCTTTTTATAGGACAAGGGAGTATGTGGGATAATAATTTTAGAGAGGGGGTATACATCTTTTCCCTTCTATTTTAAAGAGTAATGATTCATACACAAAAAAATAAATATAAAAATAAAAAGTTGAGCTTAAGGCAGCCAGGGAACCACAGTCCATGCTTGTGAGACTTTCAGAGAGAGAGAGAGCGAGAGAGAGAGAGAGAGAGAGTGAAAGCAAGCCAGCGAGCGAGAGAGAGAGAGCGAGCAAGAGAGAGCAAGCAAGAGAGAGAGGAGAGAAGAAGAGAGAGAGAGAGAGTTCCATTTTGGGTAGGTCAGCGTGGGACTTGAACCTTGGATGTAAGATTGCAATTGTCAAAACCTAATCAATCAAGCTAACGTTGGAGAGTCCCATAAGAGCATTACTGCCACTGCTCCAGCGAGTATATAAAGGGGTACAGCATAGTATAATGTGATTGCATCTACAAATAACCTAATAAGAAACAGCAACCGTCAGCATGTCGTGGAGTATCAGATTCAAAATTTATTGTTATTCCTTATTCCTATATCCCTTTCAAAAAATAACTACACTAAACAACCATAAATCTTTGGCTCATAGGCCTTTATTTTCTTCGTGTAGTATTCCTTTCATTTTCCCATAGATATCAAAACAGGTGAATTGCAAATTTTTTTGATAATCTGTGGAATGACAAGCATAAAAACAGATTCCAAAGGGTCGAAAAATGAACTTCCACTTAGGTAAGAGCACAGTTAAAAATCCTCAAATTCTTAACAACTACTATATCTTTGACAGATTATACTCCATGAAATTAACAAACTCACCTAGCCACTTTCCACAGGCTCCACAAAATGAACAACTACTGAAGAAGCATAAACAATAACTCAATGTTCTTAATGTGCCACAACTGGTTTTTGTTGATCACAGGTGTCCAATGGGCACAAATTTTGTGTTCAACCAACATCCTCAATGTTTGGAATTTGAGTTCTTGTGGGGTGAAAACAAGAACAATAATTCATCTCGGCCTACTCCAGGAATCCCTAAGAAATCAGCGATACAAATCCATACAGAAATAAAGAAAATAGCAATGAAACTCCATAATTCTCATATAGACGATGAGTATGACATAAATTTTTTTAGAATTTGCAAGATACCTAGACTTCATGGCCAAGAACATTGATGTGATACAATGCTGGAAATTAGGGTCTCATTAATTAGCGGTGAAACCATATGCAATGAACAAAATAAAGGAACAGCACTCATCCAGGTACTCCTTCATCTCAAATGAAATAGACTATGGACTCGGGCAATAATGATCCCATTAATCAAACTGCCAAAAGTATTTACAATTAGGCTGTGGTCAATGATCAATATTCAATGTTCAAAGGGATCACAGCACATCAAGGACAATGATGGTAATCCACATGACCTAAATGACTACAAAACAGGGGTCTCCGCCCTAGATCTTCTCTGGCTTTTCTAGGTGTAACCAAAAGATTGGCCAATCGAAGTAGTGCCAACCTGAATGGCTGCAAAAATCCAGAGTTCTCTATGGAGTCAACCACACGTCAAAAATGCATGTTTAGGGCCCATTGCCATCTCGAAGAAGCAAAAGAAGGATTGCACGAACAGCCTTCCATGCAAGAGAAAGGAGTAGGTTTAAAAATGATATCAACAGTTTTGTCAACCATATGAAAAAAAAATTTCTAGCATGCATGCAGAGACTAGAAATGACAAGAGGAATAGTTAATACTCACATCAATAAGCTCAGCAACAGAGGATTCATAGAAGATCTGTCACAATGGGAGTTTGGAAGGAAAAATGTCATAAAATGCCTGCTCGTAATAACAACAAAAAGAGTCCATTTGATCGAAAGGTTCTGCCACCTGAAACCAGGAAAGTTCAAGAATCCACAGCAATAAATTCCGGGAAAAGAAAAAAAAATAAAGAACCACACAAATAGCATAATATGGTCATTCAAAAACCAACTAAAAATAAATAAATTCAAAGGGAAAAAAAAAAAAAACCTGGAATGGCGAGGATGGAAACCCAACTAACGCACATCCAAAAAAGGAAAGGAGTATTTCTAAATATAAACCATCCAGAAACTAAAGAAATAGGAAGAGAAAAATGAAAGTAAAGAAGGGCAGCTTTCTGGAAGGGAGAGCACAAATTTGATTCAAGTGTACAGGAAACCAAGCAAGCGAATAAGCAAAAACACAAAGAGTTGGGACGGGAGACCTCTTGTCGCCCGAGTATTCCGGCCATGAATCGATCGCTCTCATAAACATCTGACGAGTCGATTGCAGAGTCCTGGTGCAGATACTCCTCTTTCCCTGCCCCCTGTGCACTGCTTATTGTCGGACCCATCAAATGCATCAACTGCTTCCACGGTCATAAGAGACGAGGACGCGTAAAAGAAGAGGATATGACGGAGACAAAAAATAAAATCATGAAGAATATACTATTAAATACCAAAATTAAAAACGCTTATAAAGATTATAAACCAAAACACAGAGCACCTAAAATCACGCCCCCTCTCAAAAAAATTAAGAAGAAAAGCATTGAATGAAAAAATCGATTTTGCAAGCACTCCAACCAAAGTTCATGTAACTGTAACATGCAATATTTTCATGATCTCATCTAATGATTTGGCAGATAATATAATAGATACAAAATTGATGACCCTCTTAACATTGCACCTAACAAAACCTACTGAAATAAAACTCTGGATAAAAGATTAAAACAAAAGGCAATCACATACAGAGAAGAGAACATATGGGTTTCTAGAGAGAGAGAGATTTCAAATGAGGAACAACGAACACATAACAGGAATAGTGGGGTAGAAAGAACATGACAAAAAGCCAATAAATGTCATGACACAAGAAAGCATTACTGCATAGAGAGAGAAAACATGTACTCTTAGGAAAACTCATTATCGTTCCACAGGTAGAAAATAAAAGTTAGAGAGAGAAAGCTCTACTTCTCTTCCTTGGTGGTGCGAAGAAATTGCAGAAGAACACGAGCGATTGGGGTTTCAGAGAGAGAAAGAGTTGCAGGGAGGGGTGCGACAGAGGAGAGCAGCGAGGGTGGAGCCGCTAGGGTGTTTCCCGAATCAGAGGGGAGTTATTTCCTTTCTAAACGCATTTAAAACCCCTATTTAACCTTATTTTGAGGCGGGAACCTGCTCCCACCTTGCGAGGTGCATATTTGTTTTCACACGAAAATGGCCCCTGGGTGGTATAATATTTTCACATGGTACGAGTTTTCACTCTTTTGATTTCACGAACCAAACGTGTTCATATTAAAACAGCTTGTTACGACTATTTTCATATGAACCGAACTCTATATTATCATATGAGATAATCCAGGTCATATAGCTTTTAACATAATTTATTATTTCATGGAGATATATGCAGTAGGACAATTTGTTTTGCTATGAGAATGTGTCAATCATTATTGACCATTAGATATAAAATTGATTAGTTGAATAGTTGTCATTGATTGAGTATAAAGTCTAAAATAAAATTTTTTAAATATTGTGTTTTCACATCCAACAACTTAGAATAATTGTGACCTCCTTGTACAAGAACTCGACGGTTTTATAATAAAAATCGCATATAATGAGATCATGTACCTTTGATACAAGGTGGTCACAATTCCTTAAAACCATTTGATATGAAATTTAATAGCTTGGATTTGTCACAAAGTTCGATATAATATTTTGAAGGTTAAGCTTGGTCAATGCAATAATTATAGCTACCCAATTTCACATCCAATATTGTAACCATTATGTATCAAAGGTAAATGGCCTCATTTTATACTTTTTCTTTATAATTTAAAGAAAATGATAAATACTCTCTTGACCCCACTTTTTTAGTATGGTATGCCTCCCTAAATACTTTCTAAACCATACAACCAACCTCAAAATATTTAATTATGTTACCACCCCCAAGGCAAAAAGGGATATCACATATTTCTCTTACCCACTTAGTTTTATTAAATGATGCCAAATCGGCATCATTTTAAAAAACTATTTATCCTTCTAGCACAAAATGTGCGAGACTCGTTTTCAACACAATATTATGCTAGACACTCACACATTTTCAAATAAAGCCAGTCCAGCACGAATTGTGCTAAACTTGTTTGATTTTTTTTATGAGAAAAAATACATTCAATGAGGGGCATTTTCATCATAAAAATATTTTACGTTTTAACTTATGTGGGTATTTGCCAAAGCAAATAATCTTGGGGGTTAAATTTGTGATTTACAGAATATTTGGGGAGACAATGCCGAGGAAGTAAGGTCGGGTATCTATAATTTTTGAGATAACATACAAAGCCAAATCCATAATTTTTTTTAACATTATGATGTACTTTAATATCTCGAATTTCACCTATACCAAAGTTTGATGGAAACCTCCTTGCATTGTCCCATACCGCTTAAAAAAGTTGATTTGTTGTATGGATTGTACACCCCATCCTGATCTAGATGGTTGGATCGGTGATCTAAATCGTTCTCAGATCGTCCAGGTCAGTTCCAAATAATTTTTTAAAATAAAAGAAAATAAAAATTAAAGTAAAAGTTTATGGAATGGAAATTTAAAGGGGATAAAAAATAATATCAGATGAGCTAAAATAAATTGTAAAAAAAATAAAAAATAAAAAATAAAAAATAAAAGCAGATTTTGAACGGAACCGATCTAAAACCCATTAGCACCGGTTTGATTCGCCTCGATTCCGTCCTGGACCAGAAATAGCCGGGTTTTACTACCCCACCTTCTTTCGCTCAGTTCCGCGTGGGAAGGAGCAGTATGCGGCGGTCCGGCATTTGGAACTGGTCCTAGGGTCGGGCATTTCAAACTGGTAGAGAGAGAGAGACGGAGACATAAATTTGACTTGAGGAGTTGAGATGAAAACAAGGTGTTGTAGATAGAGAGGCAGATGAAAAGTCCTGTATTTAGGTAGATTGAGATATTTTGAGACTTGAGAGAGAGAGAGGGGGTGACACAGAAGGAACAATAACACATATGACGACCTCTGAATTGAATTCGACGCAGAGATATGCTGCAGGAGCCTTAATGGGTTTAGCTCTGAGGCAAGCCCAGATTCACCAGACTCGACCCTTAGGCTTCCCTCCCAACAACGATGAAGAAGAAGAATCCCATCATCATCATGATGATCTCCATGTCTTGCCTGAGGAATTATCCCAGCTTTGGACGCATCCAAACTATGGCCTTGTCCGTCCCATTTTCCGGTTTGTTTGTTTGTTTCTTCCTTCTCTTTTCGAACAAACGCGGGTGCAATTTTGTATGTTGGAATTGGCATTTCTCTCACATTTTCTTAGTGTGGGGGTTCCTTTGGGGTTTACAGGTTCTTGGATATTGATCCTATAGCATGGACTGGACTTGAGGAAACAGCCCTGTCTTCTTCAGCCAAACACCATATTGGAGCAGTGAGTGAATTTCGTGCTCACCTGCTTTTATTTTAAAATTTTCACTCTTCTTCTGCATTGTATATGCATTATATGTTATTTGTTTCTCCCTTTTCATGTTTGCATCTTTTGTTCTTTGTACGTATTGCATTCCCATAAATGTCTATAAGTAATACAGTGGATAGATTTGCCCTATATTCCAAAATCTAACATGCTAATGGGTATAATTTATAGGCATTATGAGTTCAACATTGCAAATTTTCAGGATTCCCTAAAGTAATTCATGGAATGAAAGCAAGACAAGTAACATGATCTATGCAGTAATAAATTGATTATTGGAAGCAATCCTCGCAGGAGAGGACAGTAAGTGCGATGCCAAAACCCTATGGCTTGAGAATTGCTGGGTGAAGTTTGTGTGAGAACCATGAAAAAAAAGAAGAAGAACAAAATCATTCTCGGCTTCGTCTTAATGTAAGGCAGGGAATGCAAGGTCTGTAAGGAGTTGGACTCTCCTTGGACGCTCGAAAAATGGGAGGAACAGTACTTGTGGGGTTCCCATGTTTCATAACAAAAAACTAGTGTTTTGCCGAATTTTTTAGTTTCTAAGTTAAATGTATGCCAGATTCTTGTGGGTTTTGTAGTAGTATGTGTTTCTCTATTTAGATGGTCTCAGTTTGATTTCCGCTGTTGACATCAATTCTTCTCCAAATTAAGAGACTTGATTTTCCAAAGTAGAAAAAATCTAGCAAGTTGGCGATGTTTTGGCTCTGACAAAGTTGGAGAGAGTTTGACTTTTGAAACACTAAACAAAACAAAAGAAAGAAGTACTTGCCTAAAATAAACACAACGACATAAGCAAGGGTCCTTAGAAATTTTTGATCTGCATGAAGTTAATTCCTGCATAGTTGTAGATGCTAGGTTTTGCGAATATATGTTGGGTGGGTTTGGTGAAATGTATGTTGGGTGGGTTTGGTGGAACATGGTGAAATGTAAGAGATCTAGCATGGCATCTAAGGGTGTGATTAGTCGGTAGAGACTTTCACGTTTGTTTGGAATGTTAATTCCCTTAGGTGCTATTTAACTAGTTGTTACAATATTTGTTTAGGAGATTGATTGTAAGCAGAGATTCGCACCATTAATAAAGTCAGCCTGCTATCAGTCTTTTGTACCTTCCTGGATCCTCAAACAACTCCCTCTGATCAAGCAATAATTTTGTATTTGAACCCATAGGCATATCCATTGGTCTAGCACTCAATGTTCCAGTTTCTATCAACAAATCAGTCACATATATCCTTTGAGACAAACTAATGCCATGCTTTGATTTGGCCACATCAATTTCAAGAAAATACCTTAGCCGACCTAAATCCTTCGTTTGAATGTATTGTTTTAGATGTGTCTTCACATGACTGATTCTTTCTTGATCTTTGCTAATAACAACAATATTACAATATAGAAACAATTATTTTGGAGTCCTTTTTCCAAACAAACACTGAATGATCTGAATGACTGTGCCAATATCCATATGCTATAACTGTTTCACTGAATTTTTTAAACTATGCACGTGGGGACTGTTTTCAACCATAAATTACTTTCTTCAACTTACACATTTTATCTGACTCCTCTTGAGCAACAAACCCTGGTGGTTGCTCCTTGTTCCAGTGAATCACCATGGAGAAAGCATTCTTGACATCAAGTTGCTAGAATGACTGGCCCTTATTGGCAACCACATATATAACCACTCGAACTGAATTAAGTTTAGCAATAGAGGCAAATATTTCAGAGTTGTCAATGGCAAATGTTTGTGTGTACTTCTTGGCTACCAAGTCTGGGTTTTAGTCTTTCTGTAGTGCCATTAGGTTGATATTTTACTACATAAACCCATCGACACCCAACAATTTTTCCTACTGGTAACTCAGTAAGTTCCCATTTATCGTTTGAATGAAGTGCATCCATCTCCTTTTCCATTTCTCTTCTCCACCCAGCATGAGAAAGTGCTTCTTAATAGGTCTTAGGAATAGAAATAGATGAAAGGGCGAAAGCAAATTTTTGATATGATGGAGACAAATTTGTAAAGGTAACCAAATGTGCAATCGGATGTTGACTACAAGACCTGATACTTTTACGGATTGCAATAGGTACATCATCACCACAAGGAAGTAATCAATAGACGAAGATGATGATTGAGTGGCTAGTTAAGTTGGTGTGGATGTCCACCCTGCATTTTCTTCTGGTGTAAACCTTTATGGGCTGCTTGTAAGAAACATCATGACGTATAGATGTACTAGATTAATTGGAGTCATGTAACTGGGATTGAGAAGAAGTATCAACAAGAATAAGAAGAGGGATCATAGAAGGCAAAGGGCTTTGGGACTTCTTTAAAAGCTGGATAAAAAAACTTTCAAGCGGATGACTCTCTTCTGAAAAATGAGAAGTATCTTTAAAAATACTTACATTGACACAAATAAATTTATTTTGTAAACCGGGATGATAACAATGATAACCTTTTTGAAAACGTGCATACTCGAGAAAAATACACTTGATAGCCCGGGGATCTGCCCTTATCATTACCAGTACCTAACATATGAACAAAGCAAACACACGCAAACCCTCAATGAGGAACAAATAGTGGAGTATTAGGAAAGAGAATTGAGTTTGGTGTTTTTCCATTTAAGACTGAAAAGGCATGCAATTAATTAAATAGCATGAGGTCAGCTAGACATCTCCCCAATAGACATTTGGAGCATATTCATGAGAAAAGAACGGGCTGCTTCAAGTAAGTGTTGATTTTTCCTTTTAGCAACCCTATTTTGTTGACGAGTATGCACACAAGAAGTTTATATAAAATCCCATTTTGAGTAAAATAATTCTAAAATTGTCAAGAAAGATACTCTTTAGCATTATCAGAACGTAAAATATACACATTCTTATTAAATTAAGTTTGGATCTCTTTATGAAACAATTTAAAATGGAGAAAATCTCATATCTCTCTTTTATTAAATATAACCATGCCATTCATGAATAGTCATCCTCAAAAGATACAAAATACTTATGACCAGACAAACTTTGTACTCTAACTAGACCCCTAATATTAGATAAACCATTGTAAATGGAGCAAGTCTTCGTTTTTCAACTCTAGGACGAAATGACACCCTATGATGCTTTCCTTACTGACATGACGAGAGAAGGATGACCCAGCCTACAATGCAATTAGAAAGGAGAATCAACAAAATGAAGAGCACCACTAATAAGGTCATGATTCAAATAGTACAGGCCACCTGACTCATACCCGCCACCAATCGTCCTCTGTCTTTAGATTCTGAAAGACACAAGAAGAAGGATAAAAGTTCACATAATAATGAAGAGATTTGGTTGATATGCTAGTAGATAATAAACTTACAAGGAAATTTGGATCGTATAGTCGAGATGACAACGAAAGAGAAGTAGGCATAACTGTACCTTGCTCTGACACATTGGACAACAATCCATCAATCAGGGTATCAGAGGAATTAGGAGTACACTTATTTGGATATACATAAATAGAGGACTCACCAATCATGTGATTAGAGGCTCTTGAGTGAATAACTCAGGGAGAAGGTTTCTTAGAGGCAAGAAGCACAAGAGTACGTGAATTGGTAAGGGTGGCAGTAGAAGAGGAAGAGGGAACCATCAACTGCTGTACTTGTTAATAAATTTATTATATTCTTCGTTTGAAAGCAAAACAGAGTCACCAGCAGAATCCGACTGTTGTTGGCGATCACGGGGTCCATTCGGATAAAGGTCATCACTCTTATATGTGTAAGAGCTGGTTTGCTAGAGCAGTCTTACCAACCTTGTCCCAACACTTATCCATAGGTTTTAGGAGCAGGAGTGGGAATGGTACTGGGATTGGGAGCGAGGGATCGTGAAATGCTAGAAGATCCCTGTGGTTGGGAATTCTGTCTGTACAATGCACATGTTAGGGATAGAGATTCCAACCTGTTGGGAATCTTGATGCTGACGTTTTGGGATCTTGATCCCAACTCTTTGGGAATCTTGTTATCAACCTTCAAGTGTATGATAATCTAGGATTATGTATACTCTTTGATAGCAAACAAGCAATAGTTGTGTTGCTAGTTTTGCTACAAACAAAGAAAATCATGAGTTTGGTTGTTATCTTGGTCTTTAAGGCTGATATTGAGATCCCTAACAGCAGGAATCAGGATCCCTATCAGTGGGGTTTTGAGATCCCAAAATTTTAAAATCGAGATCCTTGAGAGATCCGTTCTGGGAGCGAGAGGATCATAGAAGGGATCGCCTACGAAAGTTGGAGATCTCGGTAACTATGCACTTATCAACTGTATGATTTGTACAACCACAATGTGTACGATTGTGAATTCCTCGACATCACCTCTACCTCGGCCTCTTCTTGCATCATGATCACGTCCTCAACCTCTACCTTCATCACTTCTCTCTACAACTGTATTCAAGGCCGATCCATTACTAACATTTGAGTTAAGAGTGGAAGAAGCAGATATATTGACACGATGAATGCACATGTAAACATTTGTGAGAGATGGGCATTCACTGCTTGCCAAGATCTGTCCACATTCCAAATGGTACTCATGATTAAGGCCATATAAAAATTTGGCAACCCTAAATTCATTATGTTGCCTCTTCTTGTATTCTACATCACCAAATATAGGCTGTTGATTCAGCTCTTCCCACATTCCCTTGAGGGTACTATACTACTCACTCGCACTCTTATTACCCTGTTGTAATTGAAAAGTTTTCTTAAATATAACAAGAGATATTTTTATCTGATGAATATGTTTCTTTCAAAGTGTCCCAATTTTCTTTAGATGTATCAAGAAATATCTCATTCGTACTTATTTGTGGTTCCATACTACTCCACGACTAGGTCAGGATTATATATTCTCCATCATCCACTCTTCATATCTACTATCGGATTTACCTAGGCTTGTCCTCCGTCAAGTATTTTAACTGCACCCTTGCACCAAGTGATACTGTGAGAGATTGAGCCCATACAATATAATTGGGCTCATTTAATTTTATAATTTTACGAGGTGATTGTAACCCACAGTTTCAAGAAGATAAGGGTTCTAGGTTTAATTTTCTCATCTATGAATAAATAAAATAAAGGGGAAAGAGGACAACCAGGATTGGCAAATTTCAGTCACTCATACAAGCCTAGTAGAATGTTGGGAACCACTTAAAATAGATAGAGATACTTAGCATTCAGATCTGGTCACATTCTCACACTTGAACAAATTAGGGCAACACGACATTAGGCATATCTGAGCATCAGCATGCTACCATTATTAAAACTAGATTACAACCTCTCTCTAGATCTTGATCTCAAAAAGAGGAAACACACACACAACATTGCCACACTAACAACAGATTTACATGGCCTTCTGCACATAAAACCCTTGGAAGCAACCCTAGGATTTAGACTGAATAGTCCCAGGGTACCCCTTGACAAGATCATCATCAACATCTTTAGGGTTTACTTTTTTTTTTCGCCTTTTTTGAAAGGAAAGGGGAACATGAAAGGTATGGCTTTACTGTTTTCCAAAGGCTAGATAAAAGGCGATGATGAAGAGAAAGGGAAAGATCAAAGGAAAGGTAGATGTAAGGGGAGGATGAGAAGAAGGGGGAAGATGAAAAGAAAGGGTAGATGAAAGGGGAAGATGAAAAGAAAGGGGAAGATGAAAGGAAAGGGTAGACGAAAGAGGAAGATGAGAAGATCATATCTACTCTAATACCAGGTCAGAGAATTTAGAGAGAAAGGAGAAAACGAAGAGAGAGAAGAGACAGATATGAAAGAGAGAGAGAAGAGACATCTAAGAGAGAAAGAGATTGACGTGAGGTTCAAAGCTAACCCCCTCATGCACCACTATATATAATTAGAAAACATGAAAGGCATTAAAAAAAGCGAAAGCTTTGAATAGATTTATGAAAGATCAGAATGATAATCACATCGAAATTTAGAAAATGAACCAATTGTTTTGGAGTCAATTCAAATTCACCTCGACATATAAAAGCTTGGCATGGTGATAATTGAGAAACTCCTTTAAAATAAAATCTCGGGCAAATTTTGGTCAAATTAGGTCCAAATGTCAAATACATTTACCGGCATACAAAATGCAAAGAAAAGGAAATAGAGTGCATAAAAAGTTCAAATTTATTAAAAAATACATTAAAGACTCTTAACACCGGTGAAAAGTCGTGGTCAGATGAGTGCTTGAGTACATAATGTCCTCATATTAATGTGGAGCATTCAAGTAAGGACAACGTTTATATGGAGTCGAGGCTCTAAACAATCAAATTAGAGCCCACCTCAAAAAGCTCTAAACAATCAAATTAGAGCCCACCTCAATAAATTGACTAAAAGAGGTTGTTTTGATGCCCAAATATCCTCAAATTGGTCATCTGGACATCATGATGCATTGACATGAGAAAAAAATGAATTTCAAAGTTTGGAAATAGTACATCTTGTAATGTATTTTTGGACTGTCAATTTTCAACATTTTCAAGTTTTCATAGATCTGCTTGATCTACACTATTTTTGAAGCTTTAAATTTTATAATTAAAAATGAAACTACATTTTAAGGCTATCACAAAGATTTCTAGTATTGAAGCCACTATTTGAAGGTGTGCTTTACTTTGATTGTTTAGAGACTCGGCTTTATACATGCCGCACCTTTCAAGTAATTGTTGATTGTGTCGTTAGGCACCCGAACAAAATTCTAACCCTTATATGATAAATGTTGAAGTAGTGGACAAAAGGTCCCCCTGTCTATGGCAGTTGGGCAAAAAGCCCCATTTTCTTTTAACTGCCAAAATAACTGTTGGTTTCATGTTGGAGTTTGAATTTTGACAAATAGCTGAAGTTTCAAATAGAGGAACACGGGGTAGGCAATTAGATAGACAGAGAAGAAGCATGCACACACATACACAAAGAATTACAAAGGGAATTGAGAACAAAAAATATTGAACAAAGAAAGATAAGACCATGCCAAAAACAAGATAATTGGGACACGTAAGTCCCGTTTCTCTTGTTTCCCTCAATATAAATTCCGTTTTTTTCATGTATTTACTAATTCTGAGGTTTTCTTGTTTGAATTTTGTAATGGGATCTAAGTAACAAAGCATTCTTGAGTGCTTTAGGAGAATGTACCCGATTAATATGGATGAACGCCTACACAGGGTTGAATTCGATTGTTATGCTTTGTGAATTCTTTCTTGAGTGCTCGAGGAGAATGTACCCAATTAATCTGGGAGAACGTAACCGATTTATTTTGCGAATTATTTTTTTTATATTTCTATTAGCTTGTGGGCTGACAAGATCCGTTCTTATATATATATATATATATATATAAACATTTATATAAGGTTACAACCTTAAAATGTAGAATTAAGGTGCACCTCAAAAATCCATCATAAAATGTTGTTTGATGTTGGAAAACCCTCTAATTGATCATCTCAACATCAAGATGTATGAATATAAAAGGAAAAAAATATTTCGCGGTTTCGAGAAAAGGGCTCATTTGCAGCTATGGATCTAGCAACGAAAACTGAAGATTGGGACTGAATATTTCAGGCTGCAACCGCTTTCAGCATCCATTTTGGGTGTTCTTGGACCCACAACGAAAACTGAAGATTGGGATTGAAGGAGCTAGCAGCTAGCTAGTTAAAAAATAGTGTTTCTTGCAACACATTATTTGGACCGTGTATTTTCAAAATTTTCATGTGTTTGTAGATCTACTTCATTTGAACCATTTTTGGAGTTTAAATTTTTATAATTGGAGATCAAAATAGATTCTCAAGCCATCCTAAAGAATTTTAGACACCAAATTTACATTTGTGATAAAATTTGAAGGCATGCCTTAATTTGATTGTTTAAGGTTGCAAACCACACCTATATATATATATATATATATATATATATATATATATATAGTAAGTAAAGTAAACGTTAACTAACTAGTGTAGTATTAGTATAGTTCTTCCTACCACCAA
>NW_006495273.1:9762582-9817042 GCF_000471905.2 Amborella trichopoda | reverse complement strand
AAGGAAGTACATGACATGCTATGTCTGTGNGGGCGTTTATGCACACCNTCGAAAAATCGGATGGCACAAGCTATGGGCGAAAAACAAGTGTTGTCGCCCATAGGAGTTGCTTAGTGGCTTCTATATAAATAATGAATATATATATATATATATATATATATGAGCTGACTGTCCTGCTAAGAATAGGCTGGACGGCCCAAATTCAGATGGCCCTGACAGGCATGGGGGCATTTTCGTCATGTTTTATTTTGCATATAATTCTTTTGTTATTTTTTCTTGTTGTGCCTAGGTTTCTCACACCTCTTTTCAAAATTCCTGGTCAAAAGGATTTATTGCAAAAGTGTAAAATGAAAAGGTGACATAGACACTGGCTGTTGGATATTCTTGGATTGAATCTGAGCTGTTCCGGCATATGCTATTCAATAGGCTAGCTGGGTCAAGAAATCATTATATATAGATATATATATATATATATATGTGGAAAAAGTTATAGAATGAGACCATTTGCCTTTGGTACAAAGCGGTCACATTAATTTTGACCATTGGATGTGAAATTGAGTGGCTGCAATTATTCCATCGACCAAGCTCAAACTTCAAAAGAAATTTTTTCGAACTTTGTGACACATCCAAGCTATCAAATTTCACATTGGATCGTTGTAAGTAATTGTGACTACCTTGTATCAAGGTAAATGGTCTCATTCTATACAATCCTATATATATATATATAAGGTTTGTCTAGAGTTAACCATCCCTCAAAATACAAAGGCTAATGTTAGAATGAGTTGTGATGAGGTATTTATTAAAAAAGTCACTACTTTTTGTTTAAAAAGTTATTTTAATGGGTAACTTAATCATTAAGGGAAAATTTAAATTTTTACAAAAGTACAATGGTATTTTTGATGTTAGTATCCTGGAACTTTATTAGTAGAATACCCTTGTCCTTTAGTAATAATTTCAACTATGCCCCTTACAAAAATGACAAAATACCCTTGTCTGTTTGTGATATTTAACAAACACCGTTACTTGATGAGCAAGATATCACAAACAGTAATTTTTTAAAAAAAAAAAGACACTTCATATTTAGTAAATCCACCATTCACAACTCACTCTAACATTAACCTTTGTAATTTGAAGGGTTGTGACTTGTAGATTATCCCATATATATATATACATATCGTGGGGATGTGTGTTAGTATTTTTTATTTTGATTTTTAGTTTTTTGCAGAGTGGATTGAGCTGAAATTTTAAGGCTGTCTGCACAACCATCATGCACTTAATAAAATAAAAAAATAATTCTCAAAAATTAAAATTACCAAAAATTCTCATGAAATATTGCAGGGGTATGTTGTTTTTTTTTGGATTTAGGTGCTTGAGCTCTAGGCACAACACCCTGAAAATTTCAGATCAACAAATTTGTAAATAAAAAATTGAAACTCGTAGAATTTCAACTATTCAAAATCGATTGGACAGCTGGGAGCCCATGAGCAAGCGTTTGGAATTATGTTATATACATATTCTTTATACTATGGTAATGCTCGTGTCAATGAGTTTCATGCATATTTATTTGTCCGAGCTGTACTATATTTATGCTAACGTCTCATATAACCTTAATCGTGTCCTGGATTCCAACAAATAACAAATCTTGTTATGTTAGTCTTATATTATAATCCCTTACCCTTATTATCTGAATTTCATATAAAACTTTCTGGTTATATATGTCTAATTATATATTTATGTGAGCAGAGGAGATTTGAGCCTTTTCATTATTTAATGGGGCTAAGGGCTTTATTTGACCATAATTTGTGTTTCACAAATTTGAACACATTCATTGTTAATCTGACATAGTTAGACTTTCTGCCAAAGTGTTTGATCTTTAATTCAGTGTTGCATTGGGAGGGGTTGGTAGTTTGGTGGGCCTATTTGCCACGTATATTCAATGTGCATTGCAGGAGTGATGAGCTTGTGTGGGGCTGCCAAATCTTGTTTCTTTTAGGATAAGTCTCTCTTTTCAGGATATGCAACAGTTGTATTAGATCTGTGATGCCATTGTATACTGGCCGCTGTGGTAACTGAATTTCTAAGTCGCGTACATTATTCTTGTGTAATGTGTACTCTCTCAGTTTATTAGAAATTTCCAATTCCTAGTATTTTCCATCATAAAGGCCCCTTTTTCTTTTGACATCATTTCTATTTGTTTTTTACACATATTGCTTCCAGTTTCTCAGGCTACTTTCAGAAGAAAATTGTGATAAAGATTCATCAGAGAAGATTGAACAGGAGTTTGCACTGTCAAAGGCAGTTGATGCTGCAACAATGAGCTTATTGGATTCCACCTCCTGTTCAACTCATATTACTCAAGGGAGCCAGGAGGTCCAACATGAGAGGGATCAAAGAAGTTCTTCAAGCAATATGCAAGAGGCTTCTGAAGCAGATGGTACAACCCCTAGTGTTTTAAAAACAACGAATCCTAATATCTTTCATGACAGGGAGGGCAAATTATTGATCCAAGAAAAGGATGGGGAGGACAAGTCTGAGAGCCGGAGTAATAGCAATAGTGACAAGCCACTGCAAGAAGCTAAGCTAGTTTGTTATCAGCGCAAAGTTGCAGTTCTCTTTGATCTCCTTTCTGCTTGTTTGGCTGACACACCTGAAGATGAAAAGAAAGCATCACGGATCAGGAAGGGTTATGATGCACGGCATCGTATTGCTCTTCGGTTGTTGGCCACATGGCTGGATGTGAACTGGATAAAAATGGTTTGACTTCTCATGCTCAACCTTTCTCTATTCTTTTGTCTTTTTCTGATAAAGACAAACTATGGATTCCCGTTTAAAATGGGGCCCTCCTCTGCAAATGTATTAACTTTTTCGCCTTTTTATTTGGACTGATGCTATAGTGTATCTCATAAATCTTCCCAAAAATAGGCTTCACCAGCATGTGTATATTACATAGGCTCGCTGCAGCTAATAATTGGAAGTTTATTAGGAATTTTGTAGTTTTTCTCCATATATTATAGCCTTACAATATCAAACATAATAGGACAAGGTTTTTATGAGTCACCCAACTCATCTATTTACATGAGTCCTATATCTTAAATCCATCTTAGAGATGGATTTCAGATCCAAAAAATTAGGGGTCGATAATCTCTATGATAATAAACATGAATATAAAAAAAGAAAATAAATTTTAAAAATAAAAATTGATATTTTTTTCAAGTGTTTTTAAGATCCTCCATTTTAGGTTTCAGTGAGACCACCATTACCAACTATCCATCTTTGAGATGATGGCTGATGCATCAGGGGTCACATATGTGGACTTGCATCCCTGGAACACCTCTCCAACATAATATCAGATGATAGAATGAGAAATTGTCACAATCATGTTCATTTTTAGCCTTTGCTCTTTCCTAATTGGACCTATTGTCCTGTACCATATTGTACTACAGATTTTTACATGCTAATTTAACAGGTGGCTTCAAAATCCCTTAGCTGGAAAAATATTCATTCTTTTGTTTAATGGTTAGAAATAACTTTTAATGGTTGAGAAAAATATTCGTACTTAGCTCCCATTTCTTAGCTCCCATTTATTGGGTGTATCACATGATATCTCTCAAAGATAGTCCAAGTCAACTTTTTGTAAGATTTGTTTTTTTGGAGAAATAGGTTGACTGCATTAAAAGAGTAAAGAATTACATTTCTTTCTAACCCTAAAGATGCCAACCCCACATATTGGGTGCACAGACAACATAAGTTGAGATAGGGAGAGAGAAGAAAAGAAGAAGAAAACATATAGAAAAACGAAGGGAAAAAATACGTAAAAAGTGGGCAGAGCCATACATATGCTTAAAGGATACAAAATCCTTGTGCAAAGCAGAGGGCCTTGTTGATGAGAGATAAATAATGCCAAGCTAAAGATAGTCAGGTAGGGGGGCCTTTGCTATCAGATGAAAGAGCTAGTGTGAGCATCGGGCCTCTGCTAGCTGGTGAAAGAGCTGGTGGCTCTGCTATCTGGTGAAAGAGCTGATGAGAACACCCGGCAGTATAAAGTGCAGCGGACCCCACTGTACTAAGCATAGAGAACCAGGGAGGCAAATGTGTTTTGGGGTCTAGTGGAGGATGGGTAGGCAGGTGAGAACCCCAGAGAACTATGCAGAGAGGTCCTGAGGGCCAGGTGTGAGAAATTAGAGGTAATGAGGGCTGGGGGAGGTTGGGTGAGAGAGATGAGAGATCCTTTGTAATAGGTGACGAGGTCCATGGGCTCTTACTTTCCATAGCCTAAAACCCCACCCTAGTTTGTCCTTATCCATTCCTTAGAGTTGAGATGAGGTTTAAGAAAATGTGCGAGAGTACAGAGGAAGTAGGAGATATAGGGATGAAGAATTAAGAACTGGGGAGGGTGAAACGAGAAGGGATGAGAGGGGGGAGAGTGTAGAGGAGGAGGGGGGAAAGAGAAGGGATGAGAGGGGGAGTATGTGGACTGGAGCTGTAGTGGTTTTAGTGGTGGAAGGGGTTGGAGCGGGCGTGGTCAATGGGAAGATTGGAGAGAGAGGGAGAGATGAAAAAGGAAGAAAGGTTGAGGGTGAGCATGAACGCTGCAGCTATGTAATAGTTTTCGTATAAGAAGGTTGGTGGTTTAATGGGGATAGAAGATGGAAGAAGAGAATGAGGAGGTGAGGAGTGAGGGTTACAGTGATGCGTACCTGAGATTAGTCATTGAGCGAAGCGAGGACTCCTACCTCCGGGTATGTTAGTGATCATGTATCGACAATGGTCTGGTTAGGCAATGTAAAATGAGGGCGGCTCGGGAGCACAAAATGAAGCTTTTGCCCCCAGCAGACTGGTATGGAATGATTGGGCCTCTTAATTATTTTTTTTGATAATTAGCCTCTTATTTTGTTTTTCTCCCTTTTCCTTCCTTTTTTCCTTTTTTTTTTCCCTTCCTTTTTTTTCTCTTCTTTTTTTTTTCAGAAGAAATCTAGGGGGAGAGGGAAGAGAGAATTGGGGAAGAGAAGGCGATAGAGGTGAATGAGGAGATTAGGTTGCTTGCTGAGTAAATGGACCGAGAGAAGCTCCTTCCCTAGCTAGTCGATCTGCCTTGGTATTTACCTCTCTGGGAATATGTGAAAGGAAACCTGAGGAAGAAGATTGCAAAGGTAGTAGATGTTATAAAAAATGGAAAAAAGCCTACAGGGAGGCTGTTGCTCTTGTGTAGCCCATCTTACAATGTTAAATGAATCCGACTCCACCAAAATCCCTAGAGCTTCAGGTGCTAATTCAAGCACCTTGTTGAGACGTACCAAGAGGGCCATAGCTTCCGCATATATAGAGTCCTGGTGTCCTATGAATTTAGAGAAAGACATAATGGTTGAAGTAGGTCCAGCCAAGGTTCCACCTATGCTCGAGGGGCCTGGGCTGCCTAGGGAGGAATAGTCTATATTGAGTTTGTGGAAGCCTTGGGGAGGGTGGGTCCAAGGAGGTCTAGGTCTATTTGTTTGGACAGAAATGTGTAACTGGCTGTCCCAATTGTTGAGGAAGTGGGAAATTTGCGTAGTGGCAAAAATGGGGAAGGAATTGGCCCAGTATGAGATCAAAGCAGTAATCGAGTAAAAATAGACTGGGTTGTTTTATGTATACCTCTGAAGGTCCTAGAGTTTCTCTCTAACCAAAGACTCCAAAATAGTCTGCGATGGCAAGATGCCTTAGCTGTTTTCCTTGCTTTGAAAAAGGAGGTTCAAAGTAAATTTGAAATAATTGGGTTGAATTTTCAGGGGTTACCCATTGTAACCCAAAAAGGTTTAGGATAGAAGACCAGTGGTTTTGTGACACCTCACATTGGAGGAAGAGGTGAGAAATTGTCTCCTCTTCTTGGAGACACAAAATGCATCGGTTGGGGAATGAAAAGCGCCTTTTTTTGAGTTGGTCAAGGGTAAGGATTTTGCCTTGTAGGAGTACCCAAATAAATGCCTCGATTTTGTGAGGGATGGGTAATGACCAAGATAAATCGAGAAGAGGTTTAGGATTGGGAATGGGAATGAGGGAAGAATAAAAAGATGAGACTGCGAAAAAGCCCGAGGGAGCGGGAGACCAAATCATTGAATCTGGTTGTCATAGGGTGCTAAAAGATCTTCCTAAGGTTTTCAGCAGTGTGATAAGGGCTGAGGATTCTTGATCGGTTAGATTGCGTTTGAAGATGGGAGTCCATACTAGAGATGAGCTTGAGAAGGGCACGTACTTTGCAACTAGGGCCGATTGGTTTTGGGCTGCAAGAAAAAGTGAAGGAAAGCCAGAGAGAGTGAAGAAGTTCCTAACTAGGTAGCTGTCCAAAAATGAATTCTAAGGCCATCTCCTAAACAGTACCTAATTCTATTGGTAAATTCTAACCTAGTAGAAGAGATACCTTTCTAGGCCTTAGAAGATCGATGAGGAGGAGATCTAGGTAGCCAATTGTCCCCATTTAGGCCATATTTAGCTTGAATGACCTCTTTCCATAGGAGGGGGTGGGGGGAGGAGAATTTCCACCACCGTTTCCCTAGAAGGGCGTGGTTCATAAGTCTAAGATTTTTAATACCAAGGCTACCGAATTTCTTAGGATGACATACTAGGTCCCTGGCCACTAGGTGAATTCTCCTGATATCTTCCACCCCTGACCAAAGGAAGTCTCTCATGAGTTTTTCCAGTTTCTGAATGACCGAAATGGGGATATGGAAAAGTGACATGAAATAAATGGGAATACTGGCTAGAGTTGCTTGAATTAAGGTGATTCTTCCCCCAAATGATAGATATTTGCCTTTCCAAGAGGCGAATTTCCATGTGAATCTCTCTATAAGGTTGTCCCACATGGTTTTCTTTGGTTTGCTTATGCATAATGGTTGTCCCACATGTTTTTCTGGCCCTTAAAGATTTCTTCACTAAGGGTAAGTTGCTCAAGCAAATCAATTCTACCTTTATTTGTCCGATTCTTAAAGTGGATGCACCTAGGGTGATGAAAGACTTTCGACCTATAGGGTTGTGTAATGTCTTATACAAAATCATCAGCAAAATAATTTCTACTCGCCTACGAGTTGTTCTTGCTGATTTTATCAACCCTAGGCAGGCTGCTTTTTTGAAAGGTAGGCTTATTACTAATAATATTATCATGGCAAACAAACTTATGTCTCTTTGCCTTAAGAACTCAGATCGGCCTAAAATGTGTCTGCAAATCGATTTGAGCAGTGCATATGATAGAGTGTCTTGAGATTTTATAGTGGGTAGGATGCACTCTTTGGGTATTCCTGAGTTATTTGTTTCTTGGATTCACTTGTGTATTTCCACTACTTCTTTCGCTGTTATGAGGAATGGCTCACCCAAAGGTTTTTTTAAAGGTAAGAGAGGTTTGAGGCAAGGGGATCCTCTATCTCCTTATCTTTTTTTGCTGGTCATGGATTTTTTTAGTAGACAACTTGATTGTGCTATGTTGCAAGGCAAGGCATGGTTCTCGGCGCGTTTCCTTCAGGGTGTGACTATGGGGTCTCTTATCTTTTTTATACTGATGATGTGCTTATTTTCTGTGAGGCATCCATTTCTACTGCCACAGCAATGTGTGAACTTATTCATAAGTTTGAGAGGAGTACTGTTAGATTTTGAACTCATGTAAAAGCAAGGTGATAGGGAAGAATTCTGAGGGAGTTAAAGTTTGTTGAAGGGTTTCTTCTTGTCCGCTATTTGGGCCTACCATTATTTCTATTTAGGCCTACCATTATTTCGTGGACATCTGAGGCACAGTTGTCATAGTCTGGTGGGTAAGGTGTTCAGTAAGATTGGGTCTTGGCAGCCTTTATGCCTCTCATATGCCGGTCGACTTCAATTGCTTGTACTGGGGGCTTCATCGGTTTTCTGGTTGTTATCCTTCATTCTCCCAAAGAAAACATGTAATATGATAGAGAGACTACAGAGAAACTTCTTATGAGCCGGTGAAGCAAAAAAAAAGGTATTCATCTTATAAAATGGAAAACAGTGTCCCTCTAACTGAAGGAGGTCTTGAGGTAAGGGATATGGCGGATTTCAATATCACATGAAACATGGAGCATTTTGGAAAATTCATCCTCGTTGTTGGCACGGTTCTTCAAACATCAATATTTTAGAAAGTCCTCTATTTGGGAGGCTGAAGGCAGAAGAGGATGTTCTCATGAATGGAAGGGGATTTTACTTGGCTTGTTTCATTTGAGAGGCAATGTATAGTGGAATATTGGTAATAGTCAGATGATGGATTTCTGGATGGACCCATGGTTAGCAGGTCAATCACTCTCAGATTTCTACGATGATAACATTCAGGAATATTTGGGGGCTGCTGTAGGGAGGAGGGTTTCAGACTTTATCAGAGGAGTACCTCAAGCTTGGGTTCTACCACATCCCACATCTGATTTTTTGAGGAATATATGGAGAGAGGTTGAGAATTATACTCTCCCTCTACAGCCCAAGAAGGATTCACTGATTAGATTCATTCTGCTGATGGATTATTCTCTATTAAAAGGGCATGGGATTTTATTAGGCATCAAGGTTCATCACAACCTATTTTCCGTGCAGTTTGGTCCTCCAAATGCCACTCAAGGGCGAAATAGTTCTCATGGCTGGCCTTGCATAATCGATTGCCCACTTCATTCTTATTATAGCAGCAAGGCATGCAACTGGACTCTTTATGTCCCTTTTGTAATAACCATGATGGCAATCTTTTTCATCTATTATTCCAATGTGCCTTTGCGCAGGGTGTATGGATATCACTCTCTTGGAGATGTGGAAAAAGGTTTGTCTTCGGTACCTCTGTCCCTGATTTACTTAGGTGGTGGTTACCTTTCAGGTTTAAATCACATGGACTTCGTAATATTTGGTCTTCCATCTTTTTTACTGCTATTTGGTTCTATGGGAAGAGCACAACAGAAGAATTTTTGAGTCAAGACCCACCAGGAGAGAGCTTATTGTGGAAAGGATTACCCTACATGTTCAGGCCCTAGCAGAGGGCTGAGTCTTTTACTTCGGTAGTGTGGTCTTTTCCTGAGACTCATAATTACAAACTCAATATTGATGGTGCTTCCTTGAGAAATCCAGGTTTAGCAGGTGGTGGTGGAGTTATCAGGAACAGTGCGGACGGCTTTATTGCTGCTTTTGCAAAGCATTTTGGTTTTGCTTCTAATAACCATGCAGAATTCTTGGCATTTGAGGAAGGAATTCAATTGGTTATTCAAAGTAATTGCTTTCCAATTCAAATTGAAAGTGACTCGGCCTTGCTTGTGAATGTCATTCAAATCGATGCAATGCTCCATGGAGCCTAAAGACGATTGTGGACAATTGTTGCACCAGACTGTCTTCTCATCGATGGTCCATTACACATGTTTTTCGTGAGGCTAACATGGTTGCTGATGCCCTAACTAAGAGGGTAGCTGCTGGCCCCGGTGCTACTGTGTGGCGCCATAGATGACCAAATTTTCTCTCCTCTCTTTTATTACATGATCTGGCGCATTTGCCCTACCATAGGGTTGTATCTTAATTGTTTTTCTCTGCTCTTTTATTAATAAAAAAAGGGTAGGGTCCTTCTCCGCCACTGACTTATCCAAAAAAAAGTATGAGGATGGAATGGTATGAGTGGTGCATCCAAGACAAGAGGCCAACCTTTGAAGAATAGAAACTTCCACATGTATACCCATCATTTTAGTTTTAGAGAGTTTGACTTTCATTCCAGTAAGAAGTTCAAAGGTTCTCTGAAAGCGCCACAGACAGTTGACTTGAGAAGGATTAACATCGTAGAAAATGAGCGTGTCATCTGCGTAGAGAAGTTGGGTGATAATTGGACCTAGGTGGGAAGTCTGGAATCCCGTGAGGGATCTAGAGTCATAATGACAAGAAATTGCCTGACTAAACAGTTCCCCTATTGAGAGAGGGTCTCCTTGCCTAAGGCCCCTATTCGCTTGAAAGATAATGGAGCCATTAATGATAATGGAGATTGAGGGTTTTGAAATGCATTTGGAGATCCATTTTCTCCAGGTGGGAACAAAGCCCATTTTTAGATTGGATAGAATCAAGGAAATCCCAATCTACCCTATCATAAGCCTTTTCTCAGTCTAGTTTTATGACTAGACCTTGCTGCCCTGAGAGGGATCAAGAGTGTATGGCCTCATGAGCAGTCAAGGCCCCATTCAGAATTTGTCTGTTAGCTACAAGAGCTGACTGAGAAAGGGAGATGATGGAGTCAAGAGAATGTTGGAGTCGAGTAGCTAACACTTTAAGCGCTGCTTTAAGGTTTGAGAGAAGATCCTACTCCATATTGGAGTTGAGTAGCCTAGTTTCTTCCAATTGGCCCGCTTCGGAGATTAAGGCCGACATGTTTCTAATTCTGGTTCTAAAGTTTGAGAGAAGATCCCTACTCCATATTTTAAGCACTGCTTTAAGGTTTTGGAGTTTGCGAGATAGTTTGAACCCAACCCAACTGATAACATTAGTGGAAGACCACACTGAAGCTAACAGTGGCATGAAGGTAGGTTTCTCGAGCCAATGTAATTCAAAACTAAAAGGTTTGTGGGTGCAAGGAGGGGGATTAGTATCTAAAAGGATGGGCTTATGATTAGAAGTTGTTTTTGTGAGGGCACGGGAGGTGGTGCCAAGGAACAAAGTTTCCCATTGTTGATTGATTAAGAATCTGTCTTGCTTAGACATGATGGGGGTGGGGGCATGGTTAGACCAAGTGAAGGAAGCGCCTGAAAGGGGGATGTCTAAGAGGGGTATGCTTTCAATGAAGTCTGAAAACGCCCTCATCGAAGCGTTAATGCTCCCTCCATTTGCTTTCCAACACCAAGCTGTTTTCAACCTTGCCTCTTCCCCGCCCTCTCCTATCCCGGCCCATGGCATGTTGTATCCCTCTCTTCCTCACTCGGCTGTGCCACTCCTTTTTGGCTCGCCTTGCCTTCCCTCCACTCTTTCGCCAATGCCCAACCGCCCCCCTCCCCCCCCCCCCCGTCTTCCCGCCCACAGCCCGATAAACCCCTCCATCACTCCTCTACCCTCTTCCTCTGAACCCCTTCCTTTCCTACCCCTCGACCTCTACCCCTCCCACGCACAAAGCAAGCCATGGAGTCGCCCAAGGTTTCCGGTACAGCCATCTCTCCCCCTTAGGTGTGCGACAACGTTGAGGGGGTCAACGGGGATGGAAACGACCAAGCCATAGAGTCATCTGAGGATCTTGGTACACCCATCTCTCCCCCTTCGGTGGGGGACAAGGCCAAGGGGGTCGACGGGGATGGAAGTGACAGAGATTTGGCGAGAATGAAAGAAATTTATCATGTTATGGGCTTCCAATATGAAGGCCTTGAAGGACCGGCCCACCGTTTCCTCCTTGTAGATGCTCAAAGCCGTCTAAGGTGAGTATTAAAGGACAAAAAGAGCTTCTTAATATTTTCTCATCTATCTCATTCGATAACTCCCCTTTAGCCGATCTCCAATCCTCCACCTCCTCTCCTTCACTGAGGAGGTCTGCCAGATTAGCTTCTTCCACAGCTTCTATTCCCAAACCATGAAGATCCTCTCTTGGAACATTAGAGGTTTGGTACACTCGTCCAAAAGGGAGGCAGTCAAGGACTTGACCACGAAACACCTTTCGGCTATTCTGGCCCTCACTGAAAGCAAACTACTTGAGCCCACTCTCCTTCAAATTCATCAGGTCTGGGGTAGAAGGCCTTGCCAATGGGTCGCTCTACCTGCAGATGGGGCTTCAGAGAGAATCTGGTTGATCTGGAACCCCGCAGACCACCACCTCCTCTCATCCCATTTAGGGGAATTCTTCGTTACCTTACTCCTTTCACGCATTTCCGACGGCTTACGTTGGAAATTTTCAGCCATCTATGGCCCTTGCTCAGCTACTCTTCGACCTCGTCTCTAGACAAAAATGGACCGGGTGGCTGCCTTACCCCACCCTATTTGGTGTTTGGGTGGAGACTTCAACATTATAAGATGGGCTCATGTGAGAAATTCAAACTCTACCATTTCTCAGGGAATGAAGGATTTCTTAGACTTTATCTTCTGGAATGAACTCTTAGATATCCCTTTACAAGGAAGCCGTTTTACTTGGTCCAACCACTCCCCTCAACCCTCTCTTTCTCAACTTGATAAATTCCTCCTATCTTTGAACTGGGAGGTACTCTTCTCGGACTCTCATGCCATGGCTTTGCCAAACCTCGCCTCTGATCACTGTCCTATTCTCTTAGACACCCAAGCTATCAATAAAGGACCGAAACCCTTTCACTTTGAACTGGCTTGGCTTGAAGAAAGTCTCTTCCCACCCTCATTCAGATTTGGTGTAACTCCTTCTCAGGCTAGGTTTCGGGAAGAGCAGGCTATAGGCTCCAAACTAAAATTCAGCTTCTCAGAGCCTCCCTAAAAACCTGGAGTAAATCCATCCCCGAGAATTACTCTCAAATCAAGAATTCCTTCCTCAACTCCATTCAAGCCCTTGATCGTATTGAGGAGTCCAAACCTTTGATTGATTCAGAATTAAACCTGCGGATCCAAACTAAGCTTGAATATTTCGCCACCCTTAATAAAGAAGAATTGTACTGGTTTCAGAGATCACGAGTAAGTTGGCTAAAAGCGGGGGACCATAATACACGCTTCTTTCACCAGATAGCAAATTGTCGTAGGAGAGACAATACCATTTTGACTATCAAGTCAAATAATTGTTGTCTGAAACAATTAGAAAAAATTGAATCGGCTACTCTTAACTACTTCCAGGCCCTCTACACTGCCCTGTTGGGCCCCAGACCTATAATGGCTGACCTTGATTTTCAATCTCTTACAAAAACCCAGGCCCTTTGGCTTGAGCGACCTTTCTTGGAAGAAGAAATCTAAAAAGCCTTATAAGACTTAACCAAAGACAAATCCCCCGGTCTGGATTGGTTCCCCATAGCTCCTTTCAAAATTTTTTGGTAAACTTTTTGCTCAAACTTTATGAGCTTCTTCGAAGAATTCTTTCACAGGGGAATCCTAGACAAAGCTATCCATGCTACCTTCATTGCCTTGGTCCCTAGGGTTGAAGGGGCTGAGGAGCTAAAGGACTTTCGCCCTATTAGCCTGCTCAATTCCTCCTACAAAATTCTAGACAAGGTGCTGACCTCAAGATTACAACAAGTCCTCCCCCTTCTCATCTCCCAGTCTCAATCAGCCTTCATCAAAGATAGACAAATCCTAGACGAAGCTTGAATAGCACATGAGTGTATTCATTCTAGGCATTTGTCTAAAAAGCCGGGTCTCATCTTTAAGATAGACTAGAAGAAAGCCTATGACCATGTCGATTGGTCCATTTTGGACGAGTCAATGGTAAGAAAGGGCTTCCGAGAACGCTGGAGAAAATGGATGAGAGGCTTGCTATTCTCATCCCCACTTCTCGATCTTCATAAATAGAGCCCCAAAAGGCTTCTTCCCCTCCTCGAGGGGGTTACGCCAAGGGGATCCCCTCTCCCCCTTTCTTTTTGCTATAACAGCAAAAGTCTTCAGCCGATCTATCTCCCGTCTTTACCAAGCAAGCTTTCTTTCGGGTTTCAAAACCTCTCACCAAGGCCCTACAGTGTCTCATCTGCAATATGCAGACGACACACTGGTATTCTTAGAAGCCTCTCAATAAGAAATTGAAAACTTGAGGCTATACCTCGAATGCTTCCAATTGGCCATAGGTTTCAAAGTCAACATGGAAAAATAAAAAATGATGGGAGTAGAAATCTCCAACGCAGATATTAGGGAGCTTATCCCAAATTGGGATTGCAAAGTTGAGGATCTTCCTACAACCTACCTTGGCCTCTGGGTTTTGGAAAACCGAAAAAGAGACACTGGTCACATGTGATCGACAAGGTTGATAGGTGGTTGGTGGGATGGAAAGGGAGATACCTTTCTCAAGCTGGCCGAACCACTTTGATCAAAGCAACTCTGGCCAATGACCCTGTCTACCTCATGTCTCTGTTCCAATTGCCAACCTCAGTGGCAAATCGACTTGATCAACCTATGAGAAATTTTCTCTGGTCGAGCCAGGCAGAGAGAACTAAATACCATTTAATCTCTTGGGAAAAAGTGTGTTTACCCAAACAACATGGGGGTTTAGGGATCAGGATCCTAAGAAAACATAACCTGGCCCTTTAGGCAAATGGTGGTGGCATCTAGTAACTCAGACTGATTCCCTTTGGGCCAAGGTCCTACGCCGTAAATGTAAGATCTCCGAAGGCACTTGGGTGTCAGAGAAGAGACCTTTCAGCAAGGCCTCAGGATCGTGGAGGTCCTTCACCTCATCCCTTTCACTGTTAAGAAATTTTATCAGATTTTATCCAAGAGAGGGAACAAGAGTGCGCTTCTGGTCAGATCTCTGGCTCGGACGCACCCCCTTAAGGGATCTCTTCCCCCTCCTTTTACTCCATTGTCTCTAACAAAGGTTCCACTATCACAGAGGAAATGGTAGTAGTGGGAGGTAGAAGAGGGTGGAACCCTCCTTCAGAAGAAACCTCTGATGAGGAAAGAAATCACTTTCTCTCTCTTTCGGCAACATTACATAATTCCTTCATTTCCACACAAGGGAGGGACTTGTTGGTATGGTCTCTTTCACCCTTTGGTTTTTTCTTGGTGGCTTCATTCTACAAAAGGCTTATCCAACCTCTCACTTTCCCTCTTAACCCCCCTTTTGTACTATCCAAGGTTTGGTCCACAATAGCACCTCCTAAAGTGCAGACTTTCAACTGGAAAGCAGGGTCCCAAAGGGCTCTTACAGTGGATCAGCTTCAAAAGAAAGGGATCCCTATTCCCAATAGATGTATCATGTGTCTGTGCGAGGAAGAATCAAATCCTCACCTCTTCATCCATTGTAACATTGCTCATGATCTCTGGGGTCCAATGTTGCAGCCATTCGGGGTCCAATGGGTAATGCCTCCGACAGTCAAGGATATTTTATCTTTAGACCATGCGTCTCACTGGACGAATCCTATGGAAGGCTGCCGTGGCGGCCATCGTTTGGGTTATCTCGAAAGAGAGAAACTCCAAGATATTCCATGGCCCTATTGCCCAAGGTTTAGCACTTTTCCACAAGGTTACATCCCTAGTAATTTTTTGAGCATCCAACCAACGGATCTTTTCGGGGTTCTCAGCAAATACCTTCCTAAGCCAGTGGGAAAACATCCTGCATCACCGCCCACGGAAGGTGCAAAAATCTCACAACTGACAACCACCCTCAGAAGGAGTTATAAAGCTTAACTTCGTTGGTTGCTCTCTAGGAAACCCCGGTCATGCAGGTGCGGGAGGTGTCTTCAGAGACCACCATCACACAATATTGCTTACCTTCAGAGACCACCATCACACAATATTGCTTTCCTTTTCCGAGTATCTTGTCTTTCAAGATTCTCAGTATGCCGAAGTAATGGCCCTCCTCTTGGGCATCAAAAGCTTCAATCACTCTTGAGGGCGATACCTTATAGTGGAGGGAGACGCGAGTAATATTATATCATGGGCAACCGGGAGATCCACTCCTCCATGGTATCTTGCTTCGATTTTTGATGAGATCGCATACATCCGTAGGGATATGGTCGTCTTATGGATGCATACCTCGAGGATGTCAAACGAGTTGGCCGATCTCTTGGCAAAGGACGGGGCTAGGGCCCAACTTGAAGACCAAACCTGGTCCATCTCCTTTTTTGCTTTGGACCACAGACGGTACACGCAACAGTAGATCTCTTTGTAAAGGAGCAAACATATATGCCCAGTTTTTGTAATCTCATTGTAAATCTATTGTAATCGGGCAAATCTATAAGCCCATATTTGTATAGGGGCGACTGACATTTTTTATTGAGAGCCCCGTCTAGGGGGGACTCTCGGATTTAAACCAATATGTACTCCAACTCTTTATAGCAATACAAATGTTAACTTTTATCCAAAAAAATGGTGTGAAGGCCATTTACTTAACTTTAAAGGTCCGAAGTCCAGTTACTTTGGACCTTCAAGATCTGAGTTGATTGGACTTTGGAAATTCACTTCAGGACGATGAAGATCATAAGTCAGTCAAAAGTTTTTTTGGACTTCAATCTGAAGTCCTTATCACTTCAGACATTGAAGGTTGGAAGTGGGGGCATTTTGGGTGAAAATAATTCAAGGGGAAAAAGGGGTATGAAGGAGGTTATAGGGGATCTTTTAAAGAACGGTAATTTTTTGGAACATGAGGGTAAATTTCTCTATAGTTTTCTACAATATATGAGGTGGGAATTTCTCCTAGCCACAAAACTGCATGCTCTTTTAGGGAGGAAAATGCCATAGAATAGTTGTCTAATATTTCTTATGATCTTTTGATTTATTAATTTAGTTCAAAGCAATATTTAGCTGTTCCCATCTTACAAGCCTGGGGCTTCAAATTGATTGATTTGAAAGATTAAAGGAATATCTATACTGCCAAGTTACAAGCCTGGAGTTACCATAGCATCCCTTGCAAGAATTCCAAAAGTCAAATCCACTTTGCTAATCTGGGGTTTGCATTTGATACTCTTTCTATATTTTTAGTCAGAAAACTTGGTTGCTGGAATGTCAATGCACAATCCTCTCTATCGGAGCTCTTCCTGGCTTAAGAGAAACATGGAGATATTACTATGCCTCAATTCCCATCTCATGAAAAGAGTAACCTGGTTAGGGACTGCTCAATAATTTCATTTTTCAAATTTCAATCTGTTTATTGATTTCTTTATTGTCTGTGACAACAAGCTTACGATGATTTTATTATTATCTAATCGCAATTCTCAAATAACCAGCATAGCAACAATGACTTCTGTTTGCATTTTGAGTCCTCCATGAGATTATTGTATGGTATAAGTTGTAAAAAAGATTGAGCAAACGTGTGTAAAAGTCTATATGAACGTTCACCAGATTGTTTGCAACAAGGCAAGTGCATAATAATTGCATTAGGATTTTTTGGACCCCAAATTTGGGATACATTGGTCACCTGAATGCTGTAATGGGGTATCCATGTGATGCTTTCTGCCTTTTTCATTGTGATGATGGGAGTGTAATCCCCATGTCGTCAAATCATAGCATTCAGCATGAAGTTGGAGAGAAAAATTCATACAAGACTCAGACAAAATATCTAACATTTGGATTTATGTACTTGGAAACCATGTGACAATGTTACGTAAAAACTTTTTGCTTACAAAGTGAACTATTATTCTGCCATTCTGTAAATTTTTATGCTCATTGTAGTTTAAAATTAACTGTCAATAAATCCATTGTTGTAGGAAGCTATGGAGATAATGGTTGCTTGCTCTGCAATGGCTGCAGCAAAAGGGGATGAATCACATACAGAGAATGTGGAAGCAGAAAAAGGCAAGTGGTCCAAGTGGAAGCGTGGTGGCATTATAGGAGCAGCTGCATTAACTGGAGGAACCTTGTTAGCTGTTACTGGTGGTAATGCTCATTGGATGTTTCTTACTATAACTGGGAAAGTTCAGTGCTTGTGGGGATATTTATTTGGTAGACATAAATGCCCTGGATGAATGGATTTCATATGTCGATCATCTTCATCAGGTCTAGCAGCTCCAGCAATTGCAGCAGGATTTAGTGCCCTAGCACCTACTCTAGGAGCGCTTGTCCCTGTTATTGGAGCAAGTGGATTTGCTGCTGCTGCTAGTGCTGCAGGATCAGTTGCTGGATCAGTTGCTGTTGCTGCCTCTTTTGGGGGTAATTCACTATCATATCTTTTGTGATGTATTGTTTTCATTATCTTATTAAATGTTATTTGATAAAAGGCCTTTTTGTATTGTCCTTTTCCATTCCATTGATGCTAAAGTTGAAAGTGCCACATAGATCTAGGTTTCTGCCAGTGTTAGATCAGTATATTGGAGATGATAGAGAAGAGAAGAAGTGAAGAGCAGGAAGAGGATGTAGGAAGAAGAGAGGGGTGGGCATGAGAGAATGAGATTCAGAAGTGGGACATGTTCCCTGGAGTTGGGCACTTCACACATATATGTTATTGATAAATACAGGCAATACCCTTGTATAATAAATAACTCACACAACCTTATTAAATAGTAAAATCCATTTGTGCCTTACCTTATAATTGCACTTTCAACACTCCCGCTCAAGCTAGAGCGTAAATGTCAATCATGCCTAGCTTGACAACTTTATCATATAGTCTATCATGTGCCACTACTTTTTCTGAAGACATCTGCTAGTTGGTCTATGGATTTCATCGGAGTGCATATAATTCTAGTTACAAACTTTATCCCTAATGAAGTGGCAATCCACTTCGATACGCTTTGTTCTCTCATGAAATATAGGGTTCCCAACTATATGGATGGCTTCTTCATTATCGAAGGGTCATTGGCAACTGAACTTTAACTCCCAATTAGCCAATATAGTTTTATCCCACACAATTTCACATGTTTCATGTGTCATAGTGATGTATTCAGCTTCAGCACTTGGTCTTGCCGCTACATTATGTTTCTTACTTTTTGGTGGAACCAAATTACCCCCAAGAAACTTGACCTTCTATTGGTCTACGAACCCATCCAATTGGCACTAGTGTAGATTGCGACGCTCATATAATCATGATTAGTAAACAGCAAACCACTCCCTAGAGATGTCTTGAGATACTTCAGAATATGATAGACTGCTTCTAATTGTGGTCTTTGTAGGGCTTGAACTAATTGACTAACTACATTAGCTGCAAAAGCTACATCTGGCTGTGTAATCGTAAGGTATATAAGCATGCCCATTGATCTCTGATACTGGCTAGGGTTCTTTAGTAACTCTCCCTTTTGTATATGGAGTCTATGATGGGCTTCCATAAGAGTATCCATCGGTGTGGCTTCCAACATTCTGGTTTGTTGTAATAGGTCCAGCACATACTTCCTCTAAGAAATAGCTATTCCCTTCTAGGACTTTGCCACTTCAACGCCCAGAAAATATCACAGGGGACCTCAATCTTTTATCTCATATATCAATATTGAAAACTACGGATTCGGCCACCTAGTTCACTGGGCGGCCTGTTTAGGAAACTTAGGGGTCTAAGCCCCAAGGAAGCTGTTTAGAGGGATTTGGTTGCCTTAAAAAATGATCAGAAACTACAGTTTGTTAGAAATACTTGTAAAACACATTATCTAATTCCGCGATACCGCCATATTTCATACATATATCAAATATGAACTTGCCATTGAATTAATTAGAGTCTAAAAGTCCAATAAAAAAAAAAGAAAAGAAAGAAAGAGATGCCCAATAGGCCAACACCCATGTTCCAAAATCATCATTCCACAAAAATATTCATCATACCAAGTGAAACATAGAAAAAGAAAAAAAAGTCCAATCATGATGAACTCGGATTGGTAATTGAAATTCATCATCACTACCAACAATGGCTCACTGTTTACCACCACCACCACCTGATGATGATGGTGCAAGCAAAGTACATTTTGGGGGGTTGCAATGCCCCCTAAAACCTTTCCCCCCTCTTTGAGGCGGAAAGTGACAATTTTTGCCCTCGGCAGAGGGCATACTTTTGCCCTCTCGCCAAAGGGCACTGGCCGCCGCCTGGGCAGCACCTAGGTGGGCTCCTAGGGACAAAATACCTAGGGATCCCGTCTAGGCCCATATGTGGACAGGAAAGGCTGCCTAGGCAGCAAAGCAGCCTAATGTTTAACATTGTGAAATACTTTAGGTAGCATTTGATATCTGTGTTGTCTGCTAAGCTATCCCTTGTCATCAAGATACACTACGAGTGTCCAAATTTTCCTCACAAACAATGTATGATCACCTTTACTACTGAACCCAATCTTTAGTAAGGGCCCAATGAATTTTTCTAACCAGGCTCTTGGCAATTATTTATATTATCACCTTTTTCCACTGTATACGTTTCCAGTCTCCCCCTAAAACTGAAAAAAATGGAGGCATGGCAATATAGGTTTCCTCATGAAAATCTCCATGTAAAAAGGCTTTTTTCACGTTTAGTTGATGTAGAGACCAAAGACTAAGGAGAGAATATTTCTAACTATATTTAACTTCCACTTATGGGGCAAAAGTTTCTTTGTGATTTATGCTGTGGATCTGTGCAAAACCTTTTGTAATCAATATCGTCTTGTACCCTTCTATAGTGTCATCGGCCTTGTATTTTGCTATAAACACTCATTTACATCCTATCACCTTCTTTCCTTTAGGAGGTTTGTTGAGTTCCCAAGTACTGTTTTTTCAAGAGCTTGCATTTCATCCCACATCGCAGCCTTTCACTGAGGTTATGATAGATCTTTGCCATTAAGTGTGGAATGCAGACAGTAAAAATAAGATGACAGGAAAACCCGATAAGAAGGTAACTTGGAGTTATAAGAAACAAAGTTGCCTGTAGGATATTGAATGCATGAAAGGTTATCTTTGCTTAAGGCAATAGGTAAGTCAAAGTCCAACACAAGGGCTGAATTGGGAGGTTTTGAGGAAATAGTAGGATGAGAATTATTTTGAGCAAAGTTTAGTACCTACTGTCAAGTTGACAATTGAGTAGTTTTTCTGGACTTCAAGTTGAATGATTTGCAACAAGATAGCCAAAATATAGGCTAGGATATCAGAAATCTGCCATAGGCTGTTGAAATGGTCTCGGAATGGGATGAAACTTGATGCCAATAGGCACTCCACCAAAAATTGAGGGCTTTAGATCACCGGCCTATACTTAACTGTCATCCTAACCATGGGAGAAGGTCTTTCCAAAACCTCATCCTGTCAGCACCAGGCCAGAATGTAAATCAGGGTGCCATTCTCCTATCCTCCCAATTTCAGGTCATTCTGTCATCGTTTGCTCCCATCTCCAAGGTTGCTAAGTTAAATGGGCACTATTCATACAGCTAGAGTGCCCCAAAATCAGTCTAATTAACGAAGTGACCCATGGCAAACGGACTCCAATTGAGGCAAAGCTTGACGAAGTTTAGTCTAGGTCACACCAAGCTCACCCTCAAAATTTCAAGCGAATTGGACATCGTTTGACCCACTTTTTGAAGTGATGAAATCCTCATTTATCTTACTTTCATTCCTGAACATTAGAAAGAGAGCTGGAAAAGCACAATCTATTGAGTAAAACTATCGATTACCATCCTATTCTACTACTTAGAGCTGACAATATAAGATATTTGTACCTTTGAAACAACTTAGATTATATAAGTTACAAGAATACATTCATAGTCTAGCGCTAGGAGAGTTCACCGCAAGATATAATCATCTAAGATTGAGAACCTTAGGGAATCAATGAAGTACAATGGATCGAAAGATTACCAGTAAAAATTCTTCTGATTGTGGCCACCAAAAGCTTCTTTGAGTTGGATGATGTTTTGTCCATGATCTATAGCATCATTCTAATCCATATTGCATTTCTATAATCATGCATGATCTAGATGTACACCAATGACCATTATTGATGTGTTCTTTGCTTAGTTTGTTTGGTTGGTGGCTGATACTTTACTTCAAGTGTCATTATACTCTACTCAGTGGCCCTATTTAAATTGTAGAATACTAAATGCATCGTTATTCATTAGTGTTTGCATCTGTACTCTTGACAGTACTTTTGGTGGTTTTTTATGTGGGGAATTTTATTTACCGTCTGGAGAGCTTTTGCTGCCACTAAATGCTCTTTTTAATATTTGATAGCTTATTATGTTGCAGACAGCTTTCCTTATCTATTTCCTTATCTAACTTTTGCTTTATATCATTGATAGTGGCCTTGTGTGGTTGCTAATTTATTTATCACAAATTTTCCATTCCTTTTCTATTTGTGCATGTTTTCCAATTCATAGCTGCTGGAGCTAGCCTTTCTGGTAGTAAAATGGCAAGGAGGATTGGCGGTATTGATGAATTTGAATTCAAACCTATTGGGGAGAATCATAAAAATGGAGTGAGTGGTTTTATGAGTTCCTAATTTTCAGTTACGTAAAGACATTCAGTTCTTATTGATATACTATCCACTACAAAGGTTATCTGGATGTTTAAAACATTTAAATGAATAGGATAGTTATAACCATTATCTGTGAACATTCCTTCTTGCAGCGACTGGCAGTTGGTATTTTTGTATCTGGATTTGTCTTTGAGGAGGAAGACTTTGTGAAGCCATGGGCAGGAAAAGAAAGTAACCTAGAGAGGTGCTTTTTAAACTTATCTATAAATATAAAATATATATTGGTGTGTGTGTGTGCTTGCGATCTCGTGTGTGCGCATCTCTCTCTCTCTCTCTCTCTCTCTCTCTCTCTCTCTATGTAGGACCATAGTCTTGCATCCAGGATGGTGGTCCCTGAATAACCAGATACTTTTCTTTGAAGTCAATGTATTTTTGTCCGACGTTGGTTCTGTTATATATACAATGATAGTTTCCAAAGATAAATGAGATATGTTAGGGCTGGATTATTTGTGATGTCGAACTTACTTACCAATGTTTATCTTCTATTATTCTCATTTTTCTATCAGTCCTTACTGTATCTTCACAATCTTGTACTGGAAGAGGTATTAGCCACCTTGATAGATGCTACTTGATGATGGATCACATTTACTGGTCCTGCCCCAATTCGTATGGCATGGACATGTCATGTGAACTTATTTAAGGCATGACTCTATAGAGTCATAGACCAACATCGTATGTCAAAAAAGGAAATGCCAGTGCATTATAATTGATACCAATTGGGCTAGATGCTCAAATCAGTGTTCTCTTGCCTCTACTAACAAGGGTAGAAGGGGGAGAGTATTTCTTCAAACCATTTGTAGGACAAACAATCAATCTGCAAAGACTGAAGACGATGAAACTGAGACGCACACTGCGAGACACCTGGACCAAAATTTGATAATGTAGTGGCATCACATGGTCATATATTACCCATTTTGAGAAGGGTAGAAGCAATAGAAACAGCCATTTCCATAGAATTGGGATGGCAGAAAGCAATGGAGCTAGACACCAATGTTTTTTCCATCATCTAATCCACAGTAAGTTGAATGAAATCAACTCGAATGACTTACATGAAGTTTATGTAAACTTATTTATTTGGCCAATTGAGAATGAGTTATGTTTATTAAATTCAGATGGTACTGAACCAATTATACGACTTCCAAGACTGTATAGTGAGATGGTATCGAACCAAAAAGATAACTTCACCCTTCTATAACTGTTGAATTTCAAGGAAACCATGGTGAGAAAGAGTGCAAGAGCCTTGAACTTTTGTAGCAGGGCCAGGGCTAAGAGTTTTTAGTTACTGTTTGGTCTATCTACCTGCACAAACACACATTTGCACAATTACATAGAAACATTTATACATGTATGGAGATGTACTGAAGATATGTTTTAGATACGCAAATATGTTGATGGAACTTATTGAGGGTAATTTGTACAAACTACAAAGGGGAAAGATGCTCAGAGCAATAATGATTTTGTTTAACTACTGGGGCCTCAAATTGGGAGTATGTGAAATGTGACAACTGAAAGCAAAGGAAAGTGAGGTATTGATTTTACTGGACAACCTTTTGTTTTAAGTCATAGTTTATTTTGATATGCAGCAGACTACTTGGAGCCAAATGGTGCAGTGATTCCCATATCAATTATAATGAGGTTCTAGTGTGCTCATGGTGTCACCAAACTGTTCCTCTCTTTCTTTCTAGTTTCCTCTCTTTCTCTCTCTAGATCCTACCAAGCTGTTTTTTTCTCTACTTTATTTCAACTCTTCTTGACAACATGAATATTAGGTAAGGTAAATTTAAATTAACTGTGTCTGTGAGAACCACTTTTAAGAGACTTGCCAAGGGAAAATTCAATGAAAGATGTCCTCAAAAAGCTTCTCACTGTTTCTAGTTTCTGGAAGTCCCTTCCAAGTTTTGCACAGAGGGATATGTGTTGCATTAGAAAAGATATACTTTTTCTCTGCGTCTATGTTTTCTTATTCTAATTTTTTGTTCAGGTTCCATGATTGGGTGTAATGTTCCTCGTTCTAATTGCAGTTTCAATGTAAAGAAAAGTCTTATCTTTTAAACTTTTAGACATCTTCTATTGCAATGGAGCTGGTTGTTCCTTGAGAGGCATCAGTGCAATTGATTTATTCATAATTCATTATACTGCTGATCATGTTGTAATTATGGCCAGATATGCACTACAGTGGGAATCAAAGAACTTGATCACAGTAAGCACTGCAATACAGGACTGGCTGACATCAAGTAATTAAATTGATTATGAATCATACATTTCGTTTTGCATTATATATACACGAATGTCCGGAATCGTATTTCTCAATGATGATATTAATGTTATCTTATTACAGGCCTCACAATGGAACTAATGAAGCAGGGTGCCATGTTGACTGTATTAAATACACTTGTTGCTGCATTGGCCTGGCCATCTACTTTGCTTGCAGCTACCAATTTCATTGACAGCAAATGGTCCATAGCAGTGGACAGGTTTTGTTGCTATCTTGGGCATTTTTTTAAGAAATCTTTATTTTATTCTTTTCAACACTAATGCCGTGTTTCTGTTGTTTGTTTTTTATTTTCAGATCAGACAAAGCAGGACAGCTCTTGGCTGATTGTTTACTAAAAGGCCTGCAGGGAAACAGGTAAGCATGGAAAGAGATCATGTTTCTAGCTGGAAATGCCTCGTGGACTGTAAAAAACAGTCACTTGCTCATTTGTTACTTCAATATTTTCAGGCCTGTGACTCTCATTGGTTTTTCACTGGGAGCACGAGCAATATTCAAATGTCTTCAGCATTTGGCTAAAGCAGGAGACAGGGGTAGGCCATATGCTTTAACTTCCATCTATCTATATCTAAGGGACGATGAAAAGAGTGATGCCGATGAAATTTATGTTGCCAGGTGGCCTTGTAGAAAGAGTTGTTCTTCTTGGTGCCCCGGTTTCTATCAAAGATGAGCACTGGGAGGATGCTCGAAAGGTATTATGGGCCAATTGCCTGAACCTAAGTAATATACTTGCATCTGTTATTTCTGTTTGAGACAGCAATACATCCAAAAGATTTCCTTTATTTTTCTCTTTCTTATTGGCTGCCAGATATTTCGTATTGATAAAAATGATAATGATTTGCATTTTACTGCTGCATATGCCCATGTATACAATTATTCAACTAGAGAGATTGATTAGCAACATTAGGTCCTGCTGACTTTCAGTCATTTCAGCAATTCAGCCATTTACTGCTGTTCTTCATCCAACTCTTTGTTTTGTCCTCCAATCTTTGAAAGCTTGAAATATATTGTTAATGTTATGACACTGTGAATGAAAGAAATGGCTATGTGGAACTCAAGGTATTAAATTTCCAAAAAATTCTGTTTTTTTTGTTCAATATACCTGAATTCCACGTACATGGGCCACTATGTGTTGCTGTAAAATAAAAATAATACCTTAGATACAACCTAAGATATTTATTTTCACTGCCAAAAGAAATAAAAACTATCCAGGAGGTTTAAACAAACCTCCACTATAATTTTTAGTACAACACAAGTTCCTAGAAATTCACGGAAAATAAAAAATAATACTGAAAATTAATTAAAACTACTAAGAAGAATTACTAAAAGATGCCTGGAGTTACCCTCACAGGTCTTGGTACACCCCACACCGGATTCCCTGACCGATAACACAATTTTATTCCTTTAGGTGTTGCTAGAAATTCTGAGATAAGGAATCTTTGTAGGTAATATTTCTTTTTCTAGGGTTTTGGAGAGCTAAAAAATCAACTAGGGTTTGTAGAAACCCTATGTGAACTGACTAGGGCTGAGCTTGTGAGTTGATCTCTCTCTAGGTTCGTTGTCACCGTTCTTTTCTTCAAAACACAGCAAGCCTTAGGATTTTAAAGTTCCTCCTTTTCTTTCTTTTAATAGAAGCTACTCAAATAAAGAAGGAGAGAGAAAGAAAGAGAGTAGCGTGACTTTTTAAGGCAAAGAGGGGTGACACGATTTTAATTTTTTATACAAGAGAGAGAAAGATATGGCGTGGAGGAGAGGGTGAGAATACGTGCGTGAGAGAGAGAGAGAGAGAGAGAGAGAGAGAGAGAGATCTTGAGGCATGAGAGAGAAAAATCTAGATGTAATGAGAGAAGGGGCTCAAATCTTGTTTAAATAGAAACAAGATCTCTTTTCTATTTTGAATAGGATTTTAATATAAGTATGCCTTATCTAATTTCTGGCTTGACTTTTAGGATAATTAGAAACTCTATGGGGTGAGAGAGATTAATCATAACCATTCATCCCACAAATCAGCCATCATAATTTTGGGTGGAAATTTGGAATCTTATCCCCTTAGACTTTGACCCAAATCCTTCTAGTTAAATTTGCAATACACTCAAACTTTGTCATTATCTAGATCTCCCATAATCAAGGATAATTTGTATTTTAAAAACTTCCATAGGATATGAAAACAAATATTAAGATATTTCCTATCTTAAACTAAAATAAAATTTGAATCAAATATTAAGAAAGTGGGGCATCCCCCTTTTTCCTAAAAACAGTGGCGTGGATCGTTTTTGCTAAAATATTGGCATGGAGTGTTTTTTGCTAAAATAATGGTGTGGCCCTCCTAGGGGTGGCACGTAGCCCCCACTCTTAAAAAAAAAGCACACACACATACAAGGTTGGATACTTGGTCCCACATGTGTTATTTTAGGTTCTGAAAATTTCAGAAATACCCTTTGATGAACATTATAAAAAATAAATAAATTTAAAAATTTTAAAAAATATTTAAAAATCATAAAAACATTTTTAATGCTAAAATAAAATATACTAGGAGTGGATTGATACCAATAGATCAAAAGTAGCGACAATAAGGGCACTCCACTTGCCTCAAGAACCATGATCCACTACTGTTTCCTTATCCAACCTAACAGAAACCCATGACCCAGAGTCTCATAGCAGGGGCTCATTATTGTTTTGTTAGTGTTGGATAATAAGCAATGGGACCATGATCATGGAATGTGGATTTCAATTTCCCCCTTTAAGAGCAAGTCTTGCACTTGTCATCACAGTGCGAAGAGGGCTCACTCTATGCACATGTACATGTATCCTTTTATAGGGGTGCATCTCAGTAATGCGGTTGTCATGTGTACATGTCGTGTGGAAGTTTGTTGAGGCTTTAACCCTTGCTCTCACAGGCCTACAACTGCACACAAGAGACCATACAGTTCTCCTGGCCTACAAACATCATACCTAGGCATCTCTCTGACCTCAATAAGGGATGACCCACTGCAAAACCTTCTCGGTTTTGCCACATGCCAAGAGGTAAGGGTTTTGGACATGACCAGGGCCATATACTACCCAACCCTTGGTCAGTCAATATACACTCCCGTTGAAGTGCATATTCCACTATAAATTGTCATATTTACAAGCTCTCTAGGCCTATAAAGGTCACAAAACTCAACAGTGAAGAATCAATGACTTTTGTATTACATAGTAATTATGATGTTGAATTTTCATACATACAATCACACTGTACATTATTGATCCTTCAAACTGAACATTCTAAACAAATAGGCAATCGGAAGTCTATCTGAATCCTCTCCATTGTCAAGTGGGGAATGGAGTCCAAAAGGAACAAAATATGAGATATGTTGCATGATCACAGTTACACAAATTTAATCATCCTCTAGAGTCAATACCAAATCTGCCAATCATTTTCCATATTCATCCAGTAAAGCCTCCAGTATTTGCTGCCTAAAAATATGAAATACTATTTCATTACATCCATCTGCACCCTCTTTTCACTAAATAGTTGGGCAAAACATTCCTTCCAAAGACAAGGTAAATTTGCCAACGTACAAGTATGAGTTCTTGGGGATCACTTCCATGGACAGCGTCAGCAACCAGTTTATCTTTGACTATAAGACTTTTGATCTGCTCATTGATAACATCATAGTCTACAGCTAAGTTAAGCCTTAACCATGCTGGCTGCATTTCGGCTCTGAAATTGCTGAGGGTACCTAGTAATTTTTAGAAATCTGTAACAAACTGACGATCTTGGTCACGCAAAGAGCCCCATCAGCAGCATGTCATACCAGGTTCACTAAGTTTGTCTGATTGGTGCTTTTGTTTCATCCAGGTTGGTGGGTTTTGTTCTGAAAACATCAGATAATTTGGACGCTCTCATGCACTATATTGGATCTTCTAGGCTCATGAGTTGTTTGAATGACCTGCTCATTTATATTATGCTATCTCCTTGAGCCATAATTTTCGAAACAAAAAAATCTGGCCATTGCTGATATCTGCTTCATCTCTGGTGGAGTTTTGAATCTCTTGTTTCATTCAATACAGGTATTGCAAAAGATGCCTGCTGAACATATCCAGATAGGCAGGGTATCGCAAACCCCTACCTCATCCTCACCCATAGATTTTCCTGTCAATACTCAAGTCTGTTGGCGAATATGCTTTCCAGAAATGCATTATTAGTGCTTGTCCTCTAGAAACAGAAGCTGTTCACAAGATTCTATTTGTACTCCTAGAGTTTATCAAGTATTGTAATAGGGAGATTTGGGGCTCCATTTTAGGTAAACCACGAAATCTTTCCCAGCACTAATTTATCCCATTTGCACCTAGATCATTCAGTTACAAACTCCAAATGTTTAGCATTTCAGGAAGATTTTGCATTGAAGGGTCTGGTGTGTTATTGATCGGTTACATTTGGGAACTAGATGGGATTGAAATTTCAGGATGTGTTTCAATAACTTGCTTAAAATTGGAAGAATGTTACTCGGTGGGTACCCCTCTTGATGTACTGAACTACTGATAAAAGAAGAGACAGGTGAGTTTTCTATTTCTTGGTTGGAGCTTCTAACTGCAGGATTTTTGCTTAACTGATACATCTCTCTAGAATTTTCAGAAATTTAGTCTATCCTACTATCCAGCTAGTCTTGTCATTGGTGAACAGTATTGGTGGACTTGATCCCCAGCAAGACTTAAGAGCAAGGTGTAAAATCTTTTCTATTCAGCAGTGTCTGGAAGAACAACAAATCATATGGGTCAGATCACTAATGGCTTTTATTGATTTTCATAAGGCAATTACAAAAAATAAAAAAATATGTTCTCATACATTTTTGGGTGGTGAACATTGGTCAAAGATGTTCTTTGATTTTGTTTCCTTGCATAGAATAATACATTACATGTAATGGTGTCGTTCAATGTGAAAAGAATGCATAAAATAGAAATTTGTGTTGCTTTTGCGGTTTGCCATTTATTGTAAATCTTGACCTAAAGCTATCTGAAGTCCATTAGGACTACGATTGTGTCATCTGGTAATTCTCCTGTTGAATGTGTCACCATTTGAAAAGAAAATTATATTAAGCTTCAAATTTTTGGGCATTCAATGTGTATCTTCTCATCTTCTGAGAGACCTAATTTGGTTTGCTAGAGCTATGTTTTCCTTGGTTGCGTTGAAAACCAGAAAATTTTTAGGTATTATGTTCCTATGTCAAAAAGACTTTGTAATCTCATGTCATGGGTCTTCTACAGGAGTATTTTGTCTGACAACTTGGTGCTTCTGATTATTTGTCATACTTATGCTGTTTTTCCAGGATATTTTCCATGCTTCCTAGTAAGAGTCTACACCGAAATAGTTCAGCATAGAAATCCCCATGCAGATTTGAATGGGGCATAGGAAGCTACTGGGCCTATCACGAAATCGGATATTGTTAATCACTTGAGCTTAATGGACAATGGTTTATTCTCAGTCGACCTTGATATTTCTGTTAGGGATTCATCAACGATCTTGACAGATTCTCGATTTTAATAAGTAGCATGAGTAGAAAAAAGATAGACATACCAATCGTATGTTTAGTGGCTCTTGAATCAATGATCCAGGGAGCTTGAGATTGAGTCATGGAAACATGATTTGTGAGGATGTGGATCTTACTGATTGGGCAAGTTGCGACTTAGAGGAAGAGGAACGCTCATCATGGGTTGTCAAGTTTAAGGTCAAGAAGCTCTCTCTTGGAAAAATAGTCACCAACTCATCCTTAGGTATAGACGTTGTGTGGTCACAAAGTAAATGACCAGTAGTATCCTGTTGCAACACAAAGTATGACTAGTCTTCTCACTAGTCATTGCTGTGTAGGCACAAGTTGAATTATGCTTAGGGCATCCAATGAGATCCCAACACGTCTCCTTAGTTTGTCAAGATTTTCCACAATGAGCACGTTTCTATTTATGTTTTTCTTTGGGAGTGAAGCTTCTAGTACCACCACTATGCACTCTACCTCAACCACCACTGTGGCCCCCACCACGACCATCAAAAGAGTTTTAAACAAGGCCAGATGGACCTTTCAAATTCAACAATAGATGCGACCATAATTTCCTACAAGTTTCCCTACATTTAAGAAATGAAAATACTATCTCAAGTGATCTGAGATATTCACCGCCCAAAACATTAGATTGAATAGTTTCGTATTCTAGATTATGACCCCCTAAAAGATCAAATATCTTATTTTATTCCAACCTCTCTTTGCTCTTTAGCATAACAAGAGCAGTTTATGGGCTAATAGTTGTTTTGGTTCATCCGAAAGACCCCATAGAAAATCACCAACTCATAGATCTTTTGTCTGAAGTTACTAATTTGCTGCTCCAACCCATAAGTTTTTACAATATTCGTCTTCTATAAGCAAGCTTCAAGCACTACATTCCATATTCTTTTGAAGTATTGTTATCCATAAATGTAAACTCAAGTTTGGCTGCGTAGAACTTAAAAGTCAGTTGCTCATATTCCTATCATCCGCTTCCCAATCTGCATAAGATGGATCTTTAACATTTGGTTTCACTATACAACCATCAGCCCTCTTTGTTTTTCCACCTAGGAGCAATTGAACATATCTTGCCGACTTCAAGTACTTTGTCCCATCAAATTTTGTAGTAGTGATTTGAAAGCCTGAATACTCCACCTGATGTTTGTTGTGACATTAGATCTCTTTGAATGGTCTCTGTAAACATACATAGTGAAAAAAATAATAGTCGATCATAAAATTGTGTATGCAAGGGTTACTATTTAAACGTCAAATAGTTGTTGTCAGATCTCTATCAGTTTTCATCTAACCAACAAGAATCTTTTGATTTGATTCAAACCTCAGATGATTTCTCATTAAACAATAGCTAAGTATTGGATCATCCAATCGATAGACCAAAAAAACCTTATGACACTTAAACGAAAAACTGATTTCTTGTTAGACAAATGGCCAAGTACTGTATCATCATAATGCTCAAAAAAATGGGATCTACTTGGGATAACCCTTGCTTACTTCGCATTTTCAAGTTGTTTGGCCGTGCAACTGCTAACCTTAATTGTACGGCTAGAGTTTTACTAGACCAAGTTCCAAAATTATGGACGTTGCTATAGATCTTCAAATCATGACCTTGCCCTATATCTCTAAATCCAAACATGGTTTTGTTTTCCAAGTTGAATGTAATAGATTGAGACTTAGATCTGAATGTTATTACATATCTCGTGCAATAAGAAAAGAAGAGAAGTTAATAGAAAAAGTGAAAGTATATGATAAGGCCATTCACCTTAAGTACAGGTTCACAATCGTTCTTAGCTGTTAGATGTAAATCGGATGACTGAAGGTATGTCAATGACCAGGTTCAAAGATCAAAAGATTTTTTTTTTTAACTTTTTCACATAACCCTAGCCGGATTTCATTTCTAACATTTAGGAGTAACTTTTTCACATTGGACAAGTTGGGTAGAATGTGTTGAATTAGTCCAGTGTTTAAGAGGAATGGCAGTCATATATTATTGACATAAAAAATAAATGCAAGAACTATAGAAAAATTCCTTATTTTTAAATATTGAGTCTCAATTATGCCCCTAACCATAGTTACTAGAATCTTCCGTCCCAGATGGAGATTCGGCTTTGGAATCTCACTCCAGCGCTTCAAATAATGAATTTTCATATAATCCAGATTTTTAAATTTAGGATTTTTGCTTCCACTTTTAGTGAATCTTGATTTGAGTTCCTTGGGATCAAGGTTCAGCAACATCAATTCCCAGGTTTCATAGGTGCACCGAATCGTGATTCGATCACCAAGGGTTTAAAGTTTTGATAACACGAAATCAGGATTCAAATGCAAATATCTAGATTTATTAAGCTATTAACAAAGTATCATACTATTGTCTTTTGAGCATAAGTGTCAAGCAGCAAACCAGACCATTACAGGTAAGATCCGCACCTCCTTCTGAAATCCGAATCATAGCTCACTGCCCATAGCCCCCAGTGTTGGGTCTTAAAGTGTCAAGCATCTAGAGCTTGAATAGCTTGAGCTTGACATCCCTATCTTAAGGCAGAAGATCCTCTTTTAGGCATGAAACTAAGCTTTAAATCCCACACAAACATTGGTTTTCTTTGTATATCGATTAATTTCTTTAAGTGTGCATTTTAATGGTTTAATCTAGTGACTAAGTCTAAAAACTAAAAAATGATGTACATTTACGTGTGTGGTATGTCAGTTGAACATGTGACTTTTGTTCCAAGTTGCATGTCTTGCACTATCCTATGATGTGTGTATTAGACCGAATGACTGATAGCCAAATAACATTATATATATATATATATATATATATATATATATAAAAAGCAATAAAACCTGTTATGAGATACAATACCTTATGCGAAACCCAAAATTGATATATTGAATACAACTATTTAGGGGTCTCGATGTTTAGGGCAGTCGGCCTCGATTCCAATACTAGGATACCTTGGCTAAGCATACTCATTACATTGATTCCAGTACTAAGGGATTCTTGGTTAAGCATACTCTAGAACCTCGAACCTTTGGCCTTGTGGATCTCGTTACTTAGTTATTTCTAGCTCAGTTCCAAGTAGTTGAGGGAGCAAGTTCCAAAAGTTAAGAATCTTGATTTGTAAGATATGCATTGTCTGGATGGCACTTCCTAACCGTAGGAAGCTTCTAGCCTCGTGATTCCCCACTTTCAATTCATAAATAGCTCCCGCTTCCAAAAACTATGCCCATAACGAGACATTTCACTTTCATTAGGTGAGATAGCTATATTGCTTGTTTATGGGGAGGATAAAGTTTTGAGTGTGATGATGCAAGCATTATTCAAGTGAATCGAATTTTGGCATATGATGCAGATGAAGGATATGAGTTTTCTCATAATTCTTGGACTTGGGAGTACCAGATCTTCTTGAGGCATTATAGTGAGTCATCAGGTACCTAAGGCATATATCTGGAGAGCTCATTTCTCATTTAGCTGATATAACTGGTTGATAAGCGAAGAAAGCTTAAGGTCATACTTTTTGCATCAGATGGCGATCAACTACCAATCCTACAGCCTAGAAAGCAATGTGACAAAGTGGTACTTTATCTTATTATCGCCAAGCCACGTATATCAGATGATGTTCAGTTAGTTAATCTGTTTGTTTTATCATCGTGGTCCTCAATATAGATGCTGTTCATCTGTCATCAGATGGATTAGATCTATTACTGGACAATGGTTGCTTGACTGCTTCATTAGTTCTTAAGTTGATAGCAATCGCTGGTTGTAATTAGGTTAGTGCTGTTGTCAGAAACTATGGTGCACCATGTGATCTGGAGTTTGCATATCTTGCATCTTTTGCAAGTATCGGAACTCAATATGGGCATGCTTATTACAATGTTTAGAAGATGCATTAGAAATGTAGAAGATATCTCAATTAAAGTGACAGTATGGGGACCTGTAAGTATTTTGGACGTGTCCAAACATTGGAGACGTATTCAATTCTTGGAACATTATTTTATGTATCAACGTTGTCTATAATATAAATATTATCCACATGTATTCTGTAAGATGTGAAGCTGCCTATGTCCATTGCAGCTTCTTTTCTTAAGCTGCATTGGATGCCAATACCTGTTTTCTCATCTTGTACAGTAAAGGGTGTGTAATACAAGCTGTGTTGTCCTAGTCCACTGCTGAAGCTTGCAACTACAAGGCCCTTGAGATTGTTTGACTGAGGATTCTTTGTTTTGATATCAGAATCCAAGTTAATCCCCTTTCTATTCATGGAAACAACTTTATTACCATAAAAATTACGTCAAATCTGTACTTCTGTGATTGGGCCTAACACAGAGGTTGATTGTCACTCTATCAGGGTGACATTATTGATCTTCCATGTCTACCTTTAGAGGACCAGTTGGACACACTATTACTTAGTGAACTGTCATTTATACATAGGGGTACTTTAGTTTGAGGAGGTATATTGAGCGGTGTATTATAGATTATTGTAGTTCCATGGTTATGTATTTGTTAGCGATAACTATTCAACTGTACTGCCTGATAGGGTATTTGTCATATGCACTATATTAAGTGCAACTATGCATTTTGCCCTCATAATCACATACTTCTGACCGAAAATGCATGTGTTATAGTTGTTTTGAAGTTCCTATCAGAACATTCAAGCTAAAATTTCCATATCAAAATTTGTGCACTGACTTCATCTTATTGTCAAAGTTCCTGAATTAAGTTACATGATGTGGGGGAATTGTCCATTCATTTAAAATTCCTCCAGAGATATGACTATTAATATGGAAAGCCATTTTGTAGTTATTCATGCGGTCAAGAAATTTTATAGGTAGAAGAGACCTTCTGAGTATGAAGGCTCTTGTGGCAAGGGAAGGCTTATATATTTTGAGATGTGTTGACTACCTCCAAAATGATGGCTGACTTGGAGCTGCCAAAATGGGTCACATTGAATTGTTTTCATGTGGATATAAGACTACCTGTAATTAGCCATTGAATGTTTCGAACTAGCTGGAGTTCTCCCTTTACTTTCATTGACTCTTACTAATTATTCTGTTAAATCGTACGACCCTTAAAAGTCCCATGCTTTTAATTCTTGAGTTGTGGGAAAATCATCAGGCAATCAAGTGCATGAATGTCTCATGGAGTAGAAATCTCTCTCTCTCTTTCTCTCTCTCTCCTTCTCTCTCTCACACACACAATTCATCATAAAGAGATGGTTTAATTAAACAATCGTTGGCATATCAATGTTATCAGACGGTGGCTGGGAGATTTGTGAATGTGTATTCCACGAATGATTGGATACTTGGAGTTGCTTTTCGTGCAAGGTATGTCTCATTAATAACTAAGAAAAAATAACGACACCATCATTAGCTATCGTTATTTTATATTTTCTGTTATGCAGTCTTCTTACCCAAGGATTGGCTGGAATTCAACCTGTCACCACATCTGGTGTTGAAAATGTGAGTATGCCCATATTTACTGGTATGGGGTTTGAACAATTCCAACTGTCAATCTGTACCCGCACCCATTGGGTAAGCCTATCATGCAGGTCGATGTAACAGAGCTTGTTGAAGGCCATTCATCATATCTTTGGACCACCCAACAAATTTTGGATCGGCTTGAATTGGACACGTACTATCCCATTTTCTTAAATGCTTGATCTTTTCGAGTGTGGAGCATCCTTAACACTTCACTTTGATAAGGTAATGATGCAGGTCATCCTATGCAGATGGACATGGTAAAGTTTCTCAAGATTAGACATCATATGAATTACTTTGGTTTCACATATTTTCTCTTTTCTTGTCAAGTTTATGTGTTTGATCTATGCAACTCTCGTTTTTGGTGTCTTGTACACTGATAACTTGATTTCTTACAGTGTTGAGGATTCTCCAAACCTACCTGCAGCGAGATGAGCGCTATGCATATTCAGGATCTTCTAAGACTTGATTTCATAGGATTCTTGTATCCATCAAATGAAGCTCATCAAAATTTATCCATGGAGAAACAAAGAAACACATTGCAGTAAAGTTGATTTTGGATGTGGGGTTTTAGCTGGTTGTGGTGGACAGAACTGTTCGTCATGGGAAGCTGTGAACTCAAGGCTCAACTTCCAGCTCATGCCTGTGCCAATCTCAAGGGAGGTAGGCCACGGATCTCGGTTAACCTTATAAAAAAGTGCTCTCACAAGGTATGTCGAATTGGTGTCGCTTTCTTCTTGCAGTATACGACTCTGAGATTCTTCTTCCTCTCGTTTTTTTTTTTTTGGGGGTGGAGAATAAGCTGTGGTTCCATACTTGGATATCCGTTCAGCTGTCTTGTATGACCTGACAATGCAAATAAGTGGCCACGGGCTCTAAAATATTTATACAGCTAATGACAGTTGGTGTCTTGCAAGTTGCAAGGGAACATATTCTCAAATGTACAATTATTTTAGCGAAAATATCGTCGATCACTAAAAATCCAACTTATTTCATAGTAACCTCTTACATTTCATCCCTATCAGTTTCAAAATTTTTCATTCCACTCCCTCCAAATGTCCTGACCATTCTTTTTTATTTTGATCCTTATTAGTGCCCTAAAGTAATTTGAAAATGACACTTATGTCATTTTTCTCTCTTCGCACCCATAAGGCTAACCCTTGGTGCCCCTCTTATCTCTCTTTGCACTGGCTCTAATGGTACACTGAGAGTATTAGTGGTGATTCACCTGTTTTAGGATACCAAATACATAGTTGAGTCTACGGATTTTGAGAAACAAGAAATAAAGAAGGAATAGAGAAACAATGCGAGTGTTATTCTAGAATTAGTCTGAGTCACATAATGAGGATTAAAAAAAAAAAAAAGGCAGTAGGGATACTTGTAGGGGATGGTAAAAAAATATGGAAAAGTATACAATGAGTACAAGGTGGTCACAATTAATCTTGACCATTGAATGTGAAATTGGAAGGTTGTATTTATTCCATTTATCAAGCACAAGTTCAAAAGAAATTTTTTCGAATTTTGTGAGACACCTAAGCTATCAAATTTCACATCAAATGGTTATAAATCATTGTGGCCTCTTTATACAAAAGATAAAGGGTTTCCTTGCATACAATCCCAAAAAACATTGGTATAACTTTTTAATGTTGCTTGATAGGGATAGAAACTTGGGGGTTACCATGAAATAAGTGAGTGTTTAGGAGTCACGACGATATTTTCTGATTATTTTGTGTCCACTAAGTTTTGGTTGGACAAATTGTGAGGACACTACGGCACATGAAGGAAAGGTGTTCTGATCAAAATGGAGTCAAAAAACAAAAGTATTTCGTCCCAGCTTTAAATAATCTTCTATCCTTGGCCTGATTGTGCCATCTCTCTCTCCCTCTCTCTCTCTCTCTCTCAAATAAGCTTGGAAGTTTCCATTGATATTCAGTATCTGTAAAACAAAAAAAAACTCGCAAAGGTAATCAGCAAAGGAATTAAAATCTTTTCACATCTAAAGAGGAACAGCGTGTTTTTGCCGGCACCTTTGCCGCCTCATTAGCTTATTTTTAACATAAGTAAAAGTGATATTCTTACCCATGCACAAATTTTCAATCTCTATTAACATGTGTTTCAAACCCTGGGGTATTCTCTGCTCATCCTTACATCATTGAATGCCATATAGGGAATCCCTTTCTACAACGGCTCTTTGATGATTGTGATTGAAAAGTAGTTATAGGAGTTGTAAAATAGGCCTTCTCTCTCTTCATTAATTGTAATTTGACTTGATGTCCTTGAGAATGTGGTTATAATATTATCAAGGTGATCTCCCTTCTTTCCTTTCCTTTCCTTTTTTTTTTTTTTTTTTTTTTTTTTTTTTTTTTTTTTGACAATATTTGAAATTTTTATTTTTGAATAGCAGTGAAAACAAAAGATGTTACATCATCGGAAATAACCAAAGAACAAAAGAAGCCTCTCATTTTGCCAAAGCATCTGTTAAGTCATTGCCCTCCCTATAGATGTGTTGAAAAGAAACTTATCCACAATTTGCAGCTACTAATGGCAAAACTGACAAGGTACCCGTTGTTCTTCTTACAACAAAAAATGGTGCTTAAGAAATCACCCTCCACTACACAACTGCCCCCTCAATTTCTCATTAAACAACTTCAAGCCTTCCAAAAGAGAGGCCATCTTAGCTTGATTAGCCGAAGCTATTCAACAAGAACCTACATAACCAAAAAGAATAATCCCATTCCAATTGCTCACCACCTCACCCAAACCAACAGTTCATGGATTGCCAAACGAACTTCCATTGAAATTCAATTTATAACTCCCTTGTAATGGTAGCACCCAAATGGATTTGGGGCGACACTTCACCCTTCTCATCTTGAAAAGATTTGAAAGATCCAAATGAACATCAATCTCCGACACACCCCAACCTTCTTTTGTGATGGATAGCAAGTCTATGAAGTATGAAAGATATTAATCAGAATTCTATCAAAGTGCAATGAAGACGCTTCAAAGATCCTACAATTTCTTTCTTTCCATGTTTCCCATAAAACCACTCCTCTTAAAATCATCCAAATCATCTTACCAACTTTAGGTACTTGAACAAAGGATAATTGCGTGAGGATTCCTAAAACATTAGAAAGCAACACCCAAGGCATACGCCACTGATGGAAACACCAGTTCCACACTCTAGAAGCAAATTGGCAATGAAAAAATAAATGGGACCCAGATTCACCATCATTTTGGCACATCAAACAACATTCGGAAGAACCTTTCCTCTCTTAACAAGGTTATCTATTGTAAGAATTTTCTCTTGCAAAATCAGACGTCTAAAAGCTTGAACCTTATGGGGGATCAGAGTTATGATCTGCCCACCTCCATCAATCATAACAAAGTAACCTATCAATAGATTTCACCGAAAACAGTCCGTCATTTTCCAACTCTCATACTATCTCATCCGGCTCATGTTATGAAATGTAAACTGAGTCAAAGCTTTGCATTAAGGAAAGAAACTGAGTAAAGAACCTACTGGGAATTCTATTATAAAAAAAAAATTATATTTCAAACCAATTGGCTACCCCTTCTCTCTACCACCTCTAATACCTTAGCTTGAGAGGCAGAAACTCTTTCAAAAAGATCCGAAAAAGAGAACTTCAATGATGTATCTTCCAGTCACTTATAATGCCAAAAGGAAATATTATATTCCCCACCCAAGCATCCATCTCACATTCTTTTCAACAATTTATTTTGCAGAGTAAATTGCTCTCCACATAAAAGAGATATTTGAACTTCGTCTACCTCGTCCAATTCAAAGGCCATGTTTATCCATCCCACACTTAACCACTAAAATCCTACACCACAGCTGATCCTGATGATGAGCACTCCTCCACTACCATTTAGATAATAGGGTTGTGGTAACCAAGGAAATCCTCCTAATCCCAAGGCCACCCTTACCCTTTGGTGTACACATTCTATCTCATCTCAACAAACAGGACTTGCACTTCTCATTAAAAGGACCCCACAAGAAGTCACGCATTAGACACTCAATTCTTTTAGCCACAACTCGCAGCATCTGCAGCATTGACATCAGATAAATTGGTAGATTAGCTAAACAAGCTTTAATTAGCATAATCCTACCTCCCAAAGAGAGATACTTTGGTTCCCAAATATCCAACTTGCATTAAACTCTCTCAGTAACCTTATTCTATGCGGAGACTAGGAGCCTCAAAATAAAAATAGGCATGTTGAGATAGGTAAACAAAAAGGAATCAACTTTATAGCCCAAACAAGCTGCCAATGAGGCCACCAAATTATCATCACATCATATCCCAATTAAAGAAATTTTGGCGAAGTTCACCATAAGACCCAATGCTTCGTCATAACATATGAGAAAAAGACATATATTGGTTAATTGAACTGGGTCCGCTTTGGAAAAATGATAGTAATATCTACATATTTAAGATTTGAGATGAGTGGACATTCCTAAACCACCCTAAATCCTTGAAAATGCCCCATCTCTTCAACATTTTGAAGCATAAGACTTAAGCCCTCTATATAAAGGGTAAGTAGGAACTGAAAAAAAGGATCCCTTGCCGAAGACCTCTATAGATGCTCGAAAAAAAAACTTTTGGGCTGCCGTTGGTCAAAATGGAAAAATGCGCCAAGGAAAGGGATCCCCAAATCCAATGCCTCCATTTCGATCCAAACCCATTCATACCCTCCAAAAGGACCTTCCATTCAACCCTATTTTACGTTTTTTCCCTATCCAACTTAACAACCACCAATAGATCCCCACTCAAAAGCCTCGAATGAATACATTCTTGCGCCATCAATACATTATTCATAATGAGCCTATATTGGATAAAGGTCATTTGCTCAGCAAGCAATTTAACCACAATCTTATAGACGCTAGTTAACAAGCTAATAGGTCTAATGTCACTAAGACTAGCAACGACAAATTTTTTAGAAATTAAGGAAATGTATATAGAATTAACTCCCTTAAACAAAATCCCTCTAACCACAAACTTTTTGACCATATCCAAAAGTTCTCCACTAATCACATCCAAAAATTTCTCAAAAAAGAATAAAAGAAATCCATCTGGACTTGGTGTTTTATCCCCAAGGAGAAAATACTACCACTTTGAGTTCAACCCTAGAAACATCATTTTCCAATTGGTAAGCAATATGACTAGGTAGAGTTCTAAAGTGAACATCTCCCATATTATCCAGGTGATCTCGATCGGTTCCCAAAAAGCTGTACTTGGTCTTGCTAAGGAACTTCCACTGAAATACAATTTGAAATATTCAACTTGTGGTGGCATCCATCCATTTGCCAAGGAACTTCCCCTGAAATTCAATTTGAAAGAATCAACTTGTGGTGGCATACATCTCTGAGCCTTGCATTCCTCCACTGCATATTTACCACTTTATTGAGTTTATACATCAAGTCTACTCTAGAAAATTACAATTTCACAGTGAGTAAAAAAAAAAAATCAAATTATAATTTATTCAAAAACAAGTTTAAAATTGGAACTTTTTGAAAGCAGTTTTAGTTTCAACGCTTCGCTTTTCACATTGGCATTACTAAAACCAAGTGTGAGATGTAATTCGATGAATTTCCTTTTAATTAAAATTTTTTACTTTCATCCCAAATGCAGTACATGCACATGTTTTTAATTGCTACCAGCAATTTAGGTGGTCAAATTAGCAGATAGCTCAAAATTCAAACTATTTATTGCAAAAGTTTAATGGCCAAAAGTAATCGTTTAGATAAAAAATTAAACTTTGAATTTTAATTAACCGTTTATAATTATAATATTACTTTGCAAATAGAGTTATGAAATGTCAACTTTTCTGATTTTTTCTGAGTTCGGTTTTTTTGTGACTTAATTTAATTTTTTGAAAAATTAAGCCTTATTATTAATTCAAATAGTGAGGAATTTTTAGTCAAGGTGTACTTATAAATTTTTATTATTGCAAAAAATTTAATGTGCCCAACCTTTTTGGTAAAACCTTGATTTTCAAATCTACAATGGAAATAATTAACTATTTTATTTTGAATTAGTAAAGAAATATAATTTTCAATTGATTTTGATCACTATAATTAATATATAAAATTTGACTATAAATTATTTGAATTAATAATAATGCTTAAATTTTAATTTTAATTATCATTATAATGTAGATCACAATATAAAAAAAAAAATGTTAAGCTATGAATCATAATGAACTATTTGTATTTTTATTATCACATCGCAATTGGAATTATAAAATGCTAGATGTTGAGTCTAAATAATTCTTTATATAATGATAATTAAGAGGGCCCTTGTTTTTATCATAGTTTTGAAGTCAGATTTCACTCAAAAGGCGTGGCACATAATAATTTTTAAATTTGTACTAATAAAAATTGTAATTCATTGAGAGTAAAAAAAAAAAATTACAGTAAAATCCAACAAATATAGTGTTATTAAGCATTCCCCCAAAAATTTTCAATTTCACTGCCCCTTATTTCTCTTTGTCTTTTATTCCAATAATATTGACAAAGCTATTTTATGATTTTGAATCTTGAAGATCCGAAATCATAAATGTTTTTATTTTCTCGAATCTTGAAAATACAAATGGTGGCAATTTAGGGGAAAAAAGGAAATCTACATAAAATAGAAAGGAAAAAAAAAGGAAAATATTTATATACATCTTATTTTAATGTACTATTTCCCAATAGATCGGATTTTTAAAAGGTTTACGATGGCATATATATCCCAAAAACATATCTTCTAATCGCCTAGACTTGGTTTGTCCCTTTTGATTATTTTTGCCCAAACAAAGTTAAAAAAGACACCTTTATCTATTTCTTTTTATGAACCTCTCTCTTGCTCTATTTCTCTCTTTATAACGTTTATTTTTTACCTATGGAGTTCATAAAGCGATAGAGATAGAGATAAAGAGAGAAAGGGCCAGGGAGAGGGAGAGGGAGAGGGAGAGAAAGACATTAGAGAGAGAGAGGTTTAGAAAAAAAAAAAAAGATAGATGTATCCCTTTTAACTTTGTTTAGGCAAAAAAAGTACGTTCAAAAGAGATAAACTAGGTCTACGAAGTTAGAAGACATGTTTTGATCTCTATACCGCCATAAATTTTTTAAAACTGTGCCAGTTGAAAAATGGTATATGAAAATAGGATGTATGGAGATATTTTTCTCAAAAAAAAATTTTTTCTTTTACTATTTTAGAGGAAAGAGGCTTTAATAATACTAATATGGGAAATAATTTATCTAAAAAATAATTCTCAAATGGAATTGTATACAATGAGATCATTTACTTTTGGTATAAAAAGGTCACAATTACTTACAACCATCTGATATGAAATTTGGTATCTTAGGTATGTTACAAAATTCGAAAAACATTCTGCTAAACTTTGAGCTTGGTCAATAAAATAAATGCAACCACCAAATTTCACATCCAATGATCAAGATTAATTGTGACCATGTTGTACAAAAGGTAAGTTGTCTCATTATATACTTTCCATTCTCAAATTTATAAATTAATAAAAAATATAAAATTAAACTCATAGTTTTAAATACATGTTTTTTAGGGTGATACAATAAGATATTAGGATAGGGTAGTTACCTTTCTATTATAAAGGAGTTAGAGAGAAATTTCCACTCTAAATATTTAAAAACAAGGGGACAACTCTATTACTGTTCCTATTACATATATAAGACATTCTCTTCTCAATCTTAGGGTGTTACTTTTCAAGGCACATATGAGTAGAGTGTATACAATTTTTTTTTAAAGGATTGGTAGGTCCTAAAATTAGTTCTCATTGAGGTTAACCTCATGGTCATTGGGTCAGGACCACCGTTTGGGTGATGAAAAACGGTTCACAAGAATCATTTGGAGTTGCGAATCTTGAGAAAGAGAGGCAAAAGATGGAACAAATGAGGTTAATCTTTACATAATTTTTTAATAAAGGGTGCGGTTTGATTAGAGCTGAGGCTATAAACAATCAAAGCAGAGCACACCTTCAAATAGTGTCGAGAAATGTGGCTTCAATACTGAAAGTCTTTGTAATAGCGTTAAAATATATTTTCATCTCTAATTATAAAATTTAAAGCTTAAAAAATAATGTAGATTGAGAAGATCTGTAAAAACTTGGAAATCTTGAAAGTTGACAATCCAAAAATATATTACAAGATGCACTATTTCTAAAACTTGAAATTCATTTTTCTCATGTCCAGATATTTGGGCATCAAAACAACCTTTTTTAGTGAAATTTTTGAAGTGCACTCTAATTTGATTGTTTAGAGCCTCGGCTCTATATAAACCCTTTTTTTTAATAAATTCAAACATTTCCCTAAATTCAATTATAATCCAATCTTTCTTTTTCTTACCTTTATTGAGATTTTGAACTTGATTATTTTTTAAACTCAACTCTATGCATCGTTGTTTTTTTTTTTACTTTCCATATGATGCATATTATTAAGGACATGACTAGCATACAGCCAAGTCCCCTATGTAGAAATGTATGCTTAGCAATAAATATATTTTTTAAATATAATTTGATTCTAATTTTTAGAGTATATATAATCTTTAATATGCTGATCATGCAAAAAAAAATATGAAAACTAAAAATAATAATTATATTAAAAAAACATATGGACTGTTAATTGTAATTGTTTTTAGATGAACCACCTATTCACATCTATCTTTAAAATCGATGTTTTATACCTCTGGACCGCATATTGTAAAAATGCAGTCCAACCCACATGAAACAATTGTTCTATTATTAAAGCAAAATGTCGTTCTTTCTCAAAAAAAAAATTGATAATTAAACTTGCTTACTTTCTACTTATAAAAGAATGTTAAATCCTGGAAGGCAGTTTAATCATTAAATGTACAAATCTTTTGAAAGCTCGATAGATAGCTAGAATTAGCTATGAGAAAATTTACATGTCTATATTTTACTCTATACACTGTCAATTGATATAGTAAACCATGCCCAATTTACGTGCCTCAGCTAGTTTTCATAATATACATTTTTCATATCTATGTACCGTGGCTCCATGTATTTTGGACTAGGACGGGCTTGAGTTTTAGATTCGAGCCCAAGTCTGGTCCAAATTCAGATTTTTGGGTCCAGGCCCATCCAAAATAAATCCAGGCTGGACTTGCTCGAGTTCTTGTCCAGCCCTATGCACATGGCACACAACACCCAAAGATTTCCATACCCAATTCAGCAAAGTAAGTTTTTTTCCTTGTTGCCACCCTCAGACTTCACTTGACGTTATGGCTTTCATTCTCAGTGCGACCATCATAAACCGCTAACCATTTCAAAAATTAGTAGTCTCTATTCCCATTGAATTACCCCAAAAAAAAAAAAAACAAACAAACTAGCAAAAGACCACAAATGTCCAAGGAAACTTGCAGGGAATCTCTGCAAAACAAACATAGAATCAAGCGAAGCATCTGGTGGATATCCAGACATGGCTTTCAAGCTCCAACCTCATGAAAAAGAGCACTAACTCAATATTGGAAAGAGCTGGTCAATTTGCCTTCACTAACTCAATATTGGAAAGAGCTGGTCAATTTGCCTTCCAGCTACAAAGAGTTGTTGTGGTCCTGTGTCACCTTCAATGTATTTCATTATGTTAGCATCGTACCCGATCACACCTCGGCTTATGGCCTTCCCAGTGTCAACATTATACAGAGATATGTTTCTCGAACCTTGACCAGGTGTAGCAACAGCCTTTCCATTGTCAATAAACACAGGTTTGTAGATGCGGTAGCAGGTCCTGATATTGGCTGAAACATGACCCTCAAGCTTATGAAGAGGTTGGCTGGGGGCTCTAATGTCGTAAAGAAGCAAGTATGGGTCCTTGCTTGCTGAAAGGAGGATGGACTCATTTGATGGGCACCATTTGGCCATGTTGACACCAGTGGAATGGTCCGAATCAATGAAAAGAGAACAAGGCTGCTCAGACATTCTCTTATCCAGAATGCAAATTCGGCCATCTGCTCCACAATCAGCAAGCACATTTACGTCCCTGTGAAAGATGTCCCAGGGGATTTTCAGGGTTGGAAAACAGGTAATGGGATTCCTCAAAGCTCATGCACATTTCCAGTCTACATTCATCCTTTTCGAATACGGCACCTCAAGATGAAGCTTTTAAAATGCAAATGATTGATCCTGTTGCTCTTGAAGCAGTTCATTTGAATAAAGATGCATTTATGTACAAGTCAAGAGTGCGAGCACATGTAAGATTTGCATTACAAAGCTTGCAGTTGAATCAATGCAACTATTAAGGTAAAGGACAAGTGGCGAAATTGAGTTAGAACTTTCCCATGTAATAATTGCTTACATAATAGTAAACAAAGGGTGAGGTTTGCATGAGGTTGCAACCCTTATTTTTTGAAAAAAGATAACTTGTATTAAGAGTAAGGAGAAGGTATACAAAATAGCAAAATAGGACCCTATTTATAGGTTCAGGTGAATACAAAAAAGAAAATAAGATACAAAATTCCGTGCAACATTCTGTGCATTCTCAATCTGAAAATTCGAGACTGTAACTGTGTACAAAAATGATTTTATGTACCAAGCTCAGTCGAAGCTGCTGCTTCCTCTTTAGCAAAGGTATCATCCAGTGAATTTGCTTCTCGCCAGATGTGAGTCCAGGAAGCTTCAATTGGGCTGATAATGTCGAAGATTTCATCAAAGTTGTGGACTAGTCTCCAAGGAGGATCAATAAAGCCTGAGACCCGATGATGGATTTGGAGTCTCTTTCAATTGCAATCTGATCTCCCCAATCTGGTCTATACACCCTCATACAGTCAAGTAATGCAACAGCCTCCGCTGATGTGCTATCATTGATATCAATGTGTTTGGAGAGGGAGCAAATGATATGACCGGAGTGGTCCCTGAACAGGCCTCCGACCCGGGTAGGTCCTGGATTTCCTAGGGAACATATATCAATGTTCAATTTGATCTATCCCGGTTGGGGGGCTCCATTGCGAGGCCCTAGCCACCCTCGGGGTGGAAAGGTGGCACAATTGGAACCAATTAAGCTAGTAATCTGAAGTGGAATAAGCTCTAAATCGCTTAAGGTTCTTGGTCCAGAAGATGACAAAAGGATAACACGTTCTCCTTGATGCTAGTTGCTGAATTACTTTCACCTCTGAAAGTTCTATGGTTTTTTTTTTATCCAAATGGACCACAACAAGATGACAGAGACTGTGGCCTTCCATAGTATGGCACCTGCCTTGGGCCAAGGGAAGGATTGTGAAAGGTTAGAAAGGCCAGGGACTGACTGAGGGGTGACCCAAACCCAACTAAAAAGTTGAAGAATTTGCCCCCTAAGGAATTTGGCCACCAGGCAATGGAGGGATAGGTAGGCATTAGTCTCTTTGTAATTGTGGCACATGGGGCAATGGTTGGGAAGTGGGATGCCTAGCTTTTGAATTTGATCCACAGTAAGCACCCTTTGGTAGAGAGAGAGCCAATTGAAGATTTGAAGCCTTGGATGAATAAAGGTTAACCAGGCTTTGGCCGAGGTGGGGAATTCTTGAAGAGGGTTGTAAGAAGATGCCGCACTCAAATAACACGAAGAAACTGTGAAAGACCCATGGGAGTTGGGGGACAAAATAAGTCTATCTGCGCCCGCGTGAGGATGGTAAATGGTTTGCAGTAAGGCTTGGAGCTGGAGGAATGACCCAACTTCTTGGTCTCGCTCGAAGGGTCCGTCTAAAGATGGGTGACATGGAACGACAGGAAATAGTTGGGAAATTGGTTAAGGATGGAGGCATCTCTGCCAATAGCAAGCAGAAATAGGTCAGGAAAGGAGTCCCTCACAGGGGTGTGACTGACCCATATGTCATTCCAAAAGAGTGTGCAGCTACCACTTCTTGGGAGAATGCGAGAATGTGATTTGAAAAGGTCGTAGCAGCGCATGTTAGAGCGCCAAAAGCCAGAGGAGAGGCCATTGGCCTGGCATGGGGGCATCCATCTGGTAGGATGGATACGATAATTACTATGGAGGACCTCCTGTCATATGTGTCCCTTTTGGGTGAAAAGTTTCCATCACCATTTGGAGAGGACAGCAGAATTTGTGTCTCTCAGGTTTTGGATGCCCAAACCACCTAAAGGATTTGGCCTACACACCTTGTCCCAAGCGACAAGGTGAATTTTGTTGGTTGTACCAACTCCTGACCACAAGAAGTTCCTTATAAGCTGTTCTAGGCAGGCTGCGATCAAGGCCTGGATGTGGAACAAGAACATTAGGTAGATTGGGACGTTCGAGAGCGTTGCCTTAGTTAAAGTAACTCTCCCGACAGAGAAACATTAAATTGAGCCAGTGTTCTCAAAATCGAATTGGAATGGTTAACCGGACATGGGCTTGAAAGCGGTTTAACCAGCCTAATCGGTAAACCGGTCGATTCAACCGTTCTACCCGAGCAAGTCCCGAACGTCAAAAAAGTGTTGAAAAAAAAAAGTACAAAAAATACAAAAAAAAAATCTACTAAATATGATAAATATATAAACAATGATTAAAACAAAACACATTCAAATGAAGTTGAAAATTAATGAAAAAAATGGATTTTAACCCATTTTATATTTTCCAATTGCTATTTTTAAAATTTTCTAAAAAAGATACGAATATATAAAAGAGAGTATCAATGACCAAAACAATATTTAATCGTTACCATAATGTAAAGAATATTTAAAAATGCATTACAAGTCAAATTCCTTATTTTTGATAACTTATCTATATTTTTCTGAATTTTTTTTAAAAATACCGGTTGATCACCCTAACTACCGAAAACAATGGCCAGTTCCGATCTAACCAGGCGGTTAACGATTAGATCGGGCGATTTTGCAAACAATGAATTGAGCATAGAAAAATAAATATGACGTAAAATCCCACAACCTAGGATTTTAGCTGTAGGGCTGTTAAAATAAATCATGAGTCCAGCCCAAAACAATATAGGGTAGGCCCAAACCCAACCTAGGCCTGAAAATTTAGTTTGGGGCCCGATTTCATATTAATGAGACCTGGGCCCTAAAAAATCAGGCCCAGACAGGTCCTAAATAAAATAGAAAAAAAAATTCATATATTAACTTATATACTTAAAAAAAAAATTCGGGTGGAATCCAACAGCCCGCGGGCCCTAATATGTGGCCCAAACCTGATCTGCGATTGGGTCAGCCCAAAATCCCGTAGGCCAGCCCAGGCTAGTTCACAGCCCCATTTAGTTGCCCTAGTTATCAATTAATAATGCTAAAACTAGGATCTTACATATATTATGAACCCTACAATTCTTACATATATTAGGAACAGTGCATGATTTTCCCATATTAGGGTTTTCTTGATCTTAGACTTACATAATGTTATGTCAAGTTTATCTTTATAGAGTTGTCATATGTACCACTAGGCTGAAGTGTCTAGCAGTTGTGAAACATCTTAGACACCACACGACGGTGTCTATGTAACACTACTGATTTCACCTCTAGTAGGCCAGCTGGGACTGGGCTGGTCAATTTTTCTTATCTGATGATTCGTCTAGTCATGGAAATATCAACCAAGAAATAAGTTCAAAAAGAATAGTCCACAAATAACAAACAAAAAAAAGACCAAGTTCTTATGTAACACTTAAAGAAGAAATATCTCAAAGATATGATCTCTACAAACAAGAATAGTTTAATAGAAGATGACAACTGAGAAAGAAATATAGAATGCATTAAGTAAACAAAGGGCTACATGAACAATGTCTCATGATTACCTCCACAGTGCATTGCTGGCAGCTAAACATGCAAGTTCTAGTGACCTTTGAACAGAATGATGTGGAACGGGGAAATCAAGAAGTTACCACCCCAAACCCATGGAAAAAGGATTATGCCTGTGCTGTGGAGGGCTATGCCATGCCGCTACCACTAAGGTAAATATCTAAAAAAAATGATCATTTCATACCTAATTTCAACTTTATGGCTTCTGCTCTTGAACAAAGCCAGCCACAGAATTATCACATCACCCATCCTAATTGCTTTTAGAGAAACCCTCAAGGATACACCATAAACCTAAAGTTAAATAGTGCTTCTAAAAGAGTAATAATACAACAGTTGCCAAGAAGGCCTTATACCCTCCCAAATTCAGAACAAAAAATTAATAATAATGATAATTAGAATAATAGGAAACTCAGCTTTCATATTTGGTACAAAAAATTAAAATGTTGGGAAGCAACAGTGTCTTATTTCTTGCAACACCAAAAAACAGCTGTCTCTCTCAACAGCAGAAAGAAGAACGCTCTCTAGCCACTAAGAACATGCATGATTTCCCACAATGCCAAAAGCAACCCCAACCACCATCATTTGAAGATATGATACTTATCCATCCAGTGTTCAATAATTGTCAACATGATTCTACTCCTAGCAACCCTATATTCAAGAGAAGATTATTATTTTTTAAGGCTCAATTTTGAACCTCACTCCATAAGCAATATTCTATCCTCTAAGCGAATGGCTCTCTCATATTTATACGAGCTCCAATCACTTCCAAAACCAGGCAGAGTTCTCAAACTCCCAAAGGAATATATCTTTCCAATAAGGATACCATAATCTTAATCATCATCATATCAGCTTGGCAGTACTAACAATTGAAAGAAATCCTCCCCGTGGAAAATTCACTGACCATTCCAGAGTGCAACCTACAGTAATTTCACCATACTGATGTTAGGACTATAGAATAATCTATTTTCATGACTAATAATTGCATTGAATGAAATGCCTCACCACATAACTCCCCTCAAGATTATCACCAAGTTTGGCCCACAGTACCTCCCTAAAAATGAATGAGTCATGAAACTGTTCCCACAGAATAGCCATCCAAATAAGAAGGCCCCATGCCATCACTTAATCTTATAGAGTGCAAAAGCCACCATTGTAGATACCTAAGCACACACAGATCATTGTATCCGTGAGCAAGTAGGCTTTAATCAATTACAGTCATTGTCATAATTTTCCCACGCAAGGATCAGCCGCAATTCATGGCATGTGAGATTCTCACTTTTCCAACTATTATACTTCTAGCCATGTTATCTGATATAATCGAATAAGTAATTATGGTTATGCAACCTCATGGCCACCTTGTAATGTAGCCCAGAGAATGCAAACAAGACAATGTACAAAGAACTGAACTTTCCCAATGTTGCAGTCGGTTAAGCTCCCCATACAAGGTACCAAAACACATTACCTATAACTAACCACTCTTCAATGGAGTCATCTGTCATAGGGCTGAAGGCAGCATTGGAAGTCCAAACACAAGGAAGACAAAGGAAGCAACCCAACTAAATCAGCACAAATCTTACTTGTTATAACCATCTTACTTATTATAACCTTACAACAACAACAACAGCAGCAGCAGCAGCAATAAATAAAAATATGTGTGTTGTAATTCTCGGTAAACCTCAAATCCTAGAACTACTGAGATGCATGAAGCAGAAGCATGGATGGCAGGCAGTAAGCTAGCCAAACTTCCCAGATTTAACATAGGCCACATGTCTTTGCAACATTTGGGACTCCATTTTCTACCAGATATGATAGCGCCGGCAAAATTTCAAAGCTTCACAGAAGGAACCACACATTCTCATTTACATGTATGCACATAACCACAAAGAAAACTAGGGGACGAGTATTCACTTTAAAATTGAATTAATTTATTAGCAGAAGCAACATGAGGTTGCTCTTTATAAGACATTTAAGCACAATATTTGACAAGCAAAAACCATACTTCGTGATCAGCATAGTGCAGTCTGGCCTACAGGAGTACTAATTTCAAAGCATCTTCCAAGTAGGCATTGTTGAAAGATGTACTTAAATAAGAGAATGCAGTCAATTGACCAATATACAGTAGGTTAATGCATTTTCCTACTGTCAATTGTAAGGAGTTATAATCCAAAAACGTGTACCAACAATGTCTACACATTGGTTTATGTGGTTCAAAACTGGCACCCATAACATCGCCTCATACAAGTGCATTACCAGGCCACGAATAAGAACCTTGATATTAATGACAACTACTCTCTACCATTTTTCTTTTTCTTTTTTCTTCCTTCTTTTTTCCTTTCCTGATGAATCTTTGACTATTTCTAACACATTACAATAGAACTTGCAGTTACTGCCTTGGCAGCAACATCAGCAATCTCTCTCCTCCCATAAGCTGAGAGTTTCATGTTCCTCTGCACGACTATTTCAACAAGTCTAATGTCACAAGACAAACCAACGCACAAATAGCAAAAGATGGAGACAAACAAGCTAAATTATTGTTTAGAGTGATATCAGCACTTCATTTCAAGAGACGAACTGATGCCATGATAGGAGAGGACAGAGATGAACAAGAAGAGAAACAACAACAAAAAGAGAAGATTGACAACAAAAAGAAAAGATTGACAGCAAAAGGCTACCTGAAAGAAATCCCTCTTACGGGTCCACAATGGTGACCCGATATCCTCCTCTCGATGACCATGCCGCCGCCACTAGAGCTGAGCCTGCACAAGGCAACAGATGAGTCTTTGGATGCAGTGCCATAAGAATCCTTCATGTGATCCATAGAGAACACACCACTCGAATGCACATCCCTCGACTCCCCAACCATTTGAGGAGAGCATCCTCCACAAATTCGTTTCCTCACATCCCACACTACAATTCCCCCGTCGTCGCAGCTTGAAACGAGCAACATTGGGTTCTCGTCAACAAATTCCACGCCTGATACCCAACTCATCCCACACTTCCAACTCATCAAAGGCCCTTCTAAGCTGTTCCCACCTTCTTCTCCCTCTTCCTCTTTTTCTTCACCCTCTCCTTGGAAATCAGTGGGAATGCCATAGACAGAGACATAGCCTCCATGTCCACCAGCAGCAAGTAGAGAAGCTTTTCTCTCTCCTCCAAGATGAGAGAAGTTGAGGGCGTAGATCTTGGTGAGCAGGGGATCAGAGAAGAGCTTACCCACCTTCTGGAAACCAGAGATAGAGCCAGAAACAGGATGGGGTGAAGGGAGGGTGCCACCTGCATGGCAACCATAATTGAACACTGATGAGTCTTCAAATACTAAACACCCTTCTTCCTTGGTGTCTTCTCCTTCTTCTTTAGAGGTGTCATTCTCTCCTTGATTGGGCAGCGAGCGTTTGCGAGTGCTTCTTCTAAGAGGGAGAGGAGAATCAACGGAAGCTTCAGGGGGCTTCTTGTTGGGTTTGGAGGTTTTCTTCCTCTTGTTGCATTTGTTGGGATTGAGAGATGGAAGGATGCCAAGTGAGTTCAAGAATTGGAGGTTTCTTTGGATGTTGTCCTGGCGTTCGCGCTCGTAATCATTCATTTGAATGACATTATCATCGCCATCAATGCTGTTGTTGCTACAGTCCTCATCGAGTCGAATATTATCATCAGTGGTGCCGATTTTGCAGTGGATTTGAATCTCATCGTTGTAACTGGTTGTGTTGTTGTTGGAGTTAGGGAGTGTCAGAAAGGCCTCATGGGTTTTGGTAGTTGTAGCGATTTCGGAAGTGGGGAAGAGGAAGGAATGGAGAGAAGACTGTTTCAATCTTAGTTTCATGGAGGAAGAAGCCATGATGATGACCTGCCAAAAAGGAGAGGGAGAGGTGAGACCACGCTTTAAAAATTAGTGCTCTCTCCCCCCTGCTGCTTCCATGGCTTCTAGAGAGGGAAGGTTAGTGAGAGGAGTGAGAAAGCGCGCGCATTTTGAAAATGGCAATTTGGCGCGGTACTCGCGAAAGAAGAAGACGGTGCACGATTCTAAGCGTACGTACGAAAGGCCCAAACGGCCCCTTGGGGAAAATTGTCTCAAGCCGGCTTGACCGCATTTCTAGACATGCGGTACACCGTATGCGGTCCACAAAGGTGTAAAGTTGGTGTTTCCTATAAAAACAATTGAAACTAATGGGCCAAATATTTTCTTACTAGAATTATTATTTTTAATTTTTAAAATTTATTTATTTTTTTTATATCATCTCCAAGTTAGAGATTACATGTTCTTAAAATTTAAGTCTTAAAATACGTCTCAACAACATATTTATTAAAAAACCCGCATTCTACATGTACGGGCAAGCCCATATAGAAACCCAATCTTTTGTTTAGGGAAGAAAATGGTACTCTATTTGTACCAAAAAGTAAAGTACACCATTTGTGTGCATAAATGAGTCCCCTCATAAAACTATGTTTATGAGATGAATTTTTGACCTACTTTTTAAGGATATAAAATCTTTAATATGGAGATCATGAATATTAATAAATAATAAATTTTAAAAATTAAAAATTTTTTAATCTTTAATATGGAGATCATGAATATAAAAAAGAAAAATGATCCTATAGGATCCTCTCCCACCTATGTGTGTAGGACCCCAAAGGATCACCATTAAATTTGACACGGATCTATAGAAAAGTCAAATCTCACACCCATGTGATAACTTTTTTAGAGATCCATACCAACTTTAATGGTGATCCTTTAGGATCCTACATACATGCGTGGGGGAGGGTCCTATAGGATCATTACCCTATAAAAAAATGAATAAATTTTAAAAATTAGTTTCAGTTGTTTTTGCTTTTTAGATTAACCACCTATATTTATGATGGATGCTTCATACCTTAGAGGACAAAATGAAGAAATGCATCTCCCGACGCATTGAACAATTTTCCAAAATAGTTTTTTTGTTTGTTTTTCTCTTTTGTGAAAATTTCTTATGGAACCCTAATTCATCATATTATTTCATGGTAGACCCTCCTTCCGTTTTTCTTTCAAGCGGCAAACCCCTAAAGATTTTACCATACCCCTTCATCTCTTATTTCCCTACTTTTGACCATAAAAATTAGCCCCAATAAATTTTTTTATACCATTTCAACCCAAAAACTTTATTAACCATATTTTTCCCTTTCTACCTATTAAAAATGTTTTTTGGTTGAAATGGTATAAAAAGATTTTTTGAGGTTAATTTTTATGATCAAAAGTCAATAAAAGAGGGAAATAGCAAATAAGGGCATATGGTGAAATCTTTAAGGGTTTCCTTATGCCCCTTGAAAGGAAAACAGAATGATGGTCTATCATGAAATAATATGAGGAATTAGGGTTCTATACGTTTTTTTTTTTTTTTTTTTTAGGGTTTTAGGGTTCAAGTTGTAAACAATATTCATATACAATTTCTACACACACACACACACACACACACATATATATATATATATATATATATATATATA
>NW_006495273.1:9700268-9752655 GCF_000471905.2 Amborella trichopoda | reverse complement strand
ATTATATATCTATATATATATATATATATATAGGAGTAATGAGGTCACGATCAATTAACATTTGGAAAATTTTATTTTAGACTTTGTGCCCAATCAATGACACATCATCAATCACCTAATTTCTCATTTAATGATTAATAATAATTGTGACCTCCTTGTATAAAAAATAAATTGACTCATTGTATATATTTTTCTATATAAAGAATGCAATTTGCATAAGGTTGCAAACTTAAATAATCAAAGTAAGGTGTAATTTTGGTGAAAATTCTTAGGATAGTGCGAGAATCTATTTTTATCTCTCATTATAAAAAATTTGAACTCAAAAAATAGCTCAAATCAAGCAGATCTACAAACACATGAAAATCTTAAAAATGGATGGTACAAATGATGTATTGCAAGATGTATTATTTTTAGGACTTGAAATCTCTTTTCTTTTCCATATATATATATATATATCTTAATGTCAAGATGATCAATTAGATGTTTCTTTAATTTTTTGAAGGATTTTAATGGTGCACTTTAATTCTCCATTTTAAGGTAATTCTACATTTTAAGATATCAACCCTATATATATATATATATATATTTCAAATGTATTTTGAATGATTTGTTTTTGGTAAATTATTTTTTTTAACTATTTTTATTAAGTACGCCTTGATGAAAAGAGTGGACGTCCCAAATTTCATGTGATTTGGATTTATAAAAAAATAAACTTATGAAACGTAGTTGTGACCGTTTGATCGGTCTAGATTCGATCTACATTGTTGGTCTTACACTATTCCATTAGCCCATGGGCTGACAGGATCTTTTCCCTACACACACATCATACATCTATAAACAAATTTATCAAAATATTATATATTTCAAAAAATTATATATATGCATGATGTGTGTGTGTGCATATATATATATATATTTGAAAAAAATTAATATCTTTTAAAAGGAAATTGTTAGGTTCTAGTCGGACTCAAATTGGGTCGGGTCTAGATCTGAGTCCAAATCTAGATCGACCGAGACCTGGACGGACCCATTGCCACCCTTACACACTGGTGTGAGAAGTTGAACACTCATTTGTAGATTCATCTCTCAATCGCGCTCTTGTCGAGATCTGGATTACTTATTCTTAGTCTGTATCATCGATTTTTAAAATGTTGGGTTTGAGCTTGTGTTTCCATTACTCAAAAGGACAATCCAACCAAGATATAGGCTTTGCTTGTTAAAAATGATCAAAATGCCTCAATTGTGCCCAAAAATTTCAAAACATACCCTTTTATTATTTCCTATTAATTTTTTATTGCTCAGCATTTATTGTGAAACCATATATCAATTCAACGTATTTCGTCATAAGTTCAGCAAGTCGAATAGAAACCCTAACCAACAGAGATACGAAGTTCATATTGGTATTAGCAAAATCAATAATAATTATTAGGATGACCATTAATTCTATTTGGAGTATGATATTGTATCTAAACTTCATATATTCCGTGTAATATTATCTTATTAGTTTTTGGCATGTACATTGTGTTATTTAACTTTTATGATGACTTCTAGTCAGCGCTTAAAAAATTGTCGATTCGATCTGGAATCGGATGATCTTGATCGGATTTTGGTGACACTGTTCCGGTTTTGCTAATACCACGAAATACAGACGATTTGCGTCCAAGAATCGAATTGATGATATCGGTTACTGGAGCTCATTAAAATACGTGTTCCATATTTATGCATACAAGCTCATGAGTCCAGACTCCTCCATGCGTCAAGCTCACACCAACTGGGATGGTAACCTCCATTTTATACTCACTTAACCTTCCGAAAATTGTCGACTGACTAATTTTTGTGTCTTTTTCGAGCGGGCCAATCAACCTCCTTAACATAGTAAATTAGGGTGCATCGAGTATCTGTGCTTTTTTTGCGTGAGTAATCTTGGTTGCGTTGATATGATAAAACTCCATGCGTGTCACTTAAATTAGCATGCCTTTGAAGCATGCCATATTAAATGAGCATGTCCTCTAATTTATGAATTTTAGTGTTGGCATATTAATGAGCGCGGCATGTTTCCAAATTAACGTGTCATATTAAATGAGCATCATCAACATATTTTTTGAATTAAATAAATTAATTAGCGTGCCAAATTAAAACGACAATATAAAAGTTTTTGCTATTTATTAATAAAATGGTTTTTTCGATAGGCTTTATTACCATACTTTATTTTTATTTTTATTTTTTGTAGCTATTGTGCATATTGCCGATAGGATTTTTTTTATTTTTTTTATTTTTTGAATTTTGATTTTTTTTTTTTTTTTTGAGTAAATTTTTTTTGAAATTTTTTAATATCATAACATTAGAATTTATTGGGGGTTTTATTTTTAATTTTAATCATATGATGTGGAAGCATTTTCTAATAATTTTTTAATCACGTTTACTATAATATTATAATTAATAGTTATATATTGAGAACCAAATCTTGTATTTTTTTTTATTTTTATTTTTACACTATAAATTATGTAATGTATTATTTTTCTTATAGTTGTAAATAATATTTTTAAAATTTGATGATATTATAAGATATTTTAGATTTGTTCTTATTTGTATAGTAAAATAATAATAAAATATAAACAACAATTTCAATTTCATTACATAAAATTTCATTACATAATATTTTTAATATCATAACATTGTAAATTATATTCAATTGATTGTTAATTTATAATTATCATGTGAAAGTAACTTGTATTGTTCAACTTTATTGTCAGTTATTTAAAACAATTTGTTGATTAAAACTGTGAATTAATCTCAAGTGCCCACTAAGTTAGATGATTCGTTCCTAGATCGAGTCAATAAATTGTCACGTGAATTCAATCAATGGCACCGGCGTGACAAAGATGAAGAACAACATCGTCTTTCATTTGGGTATTAGGTCATATTTTACGAATTATATGCTTTATTATAGTCCATATATGGTTATATACTTCATCCATGATAATTCTATGCTTCTTCTTTTGTGTGATGTAAATTTAATGGTTAACAATAGTTCATATAAGGAAATAACATCGCAATATTCATATATTGATGTAAAAAAAATGAAAGTTATTAATGTAGTACCTCTATTTCTTATTGGATTCCTAAAAAGCAACATTTATAATGATTTTTAATAAGTTTGTTTAGATTTTTTAAAGGCCTAATTCGATGGATTCGGCCGATTCCCGATTTGAAACACCGATTCACCGATCCAGATAGGTTTTTAGGGTGCCTGATCCAGGGCACCGATCCGTTTTTTAAATCATTGCTTCTAGCTATTTCTGGCTAAAACATGTGATTTTCAATAAATTATTTTGAATAAAATAAAACAACTTTTCAAAAAATAAATTCATATGTAAAATTGCTTATAAGTTTATCTTAGATAACTTTTTTTTTTTTTTTGGTTTGATAGAGGATAACATTCCATTGCTTCAAATTGTCAAAAGTACAACAATTGCATCAACCAATTGGCACACAAACAATGACAAAGACAACATAAACAATCTATACAATTGTTAAGCTTGTAGCATTAATTGCCATCTTTGCAAGAACATCAGCCTCTGAAATCTTCTCTATATATACATGGCATACAATATAATCTATTGAAGCACAGTAATCCATCATCTTTAGATGCCAAGGTATATGTATATTATAATTCATCCACTTAATCACATTCATTGAATCCCCTTCCCACCTTCATTTCTAAATCTTTAACTAATCTTACTCCCTACATCACATATCTCAACTCTGCTTTATTCGAATTTGCCACCCCCCCCATAACCATATTTTCTTAATATAACACAACTACTATCTCGAATAATACCGCCTATCCTAGGTCCAGGGTTTCCATAAGAACTTGTGTCGAAATTTAATTTATCCAATCTTCCATAGGGAATTCATATACACCAATCCTCATTTTCTAACTAGATTTATTCTTGATAAATACATGAATGTTATGCATTAAATCCATTCGAGAGATATCCTACAATCCCTCTTTCATTGATAGCTATTCTGCTACTATCACTTTGATCTTTTCACATAGTTAAACCTTTCTTTAATTTCACCTTGAAGACACATTCGATTTCGCTACTTCCACAATTCCCAAAGACATTGCCTTCCAAACCATACCATCTTTTCACCTTATCCCTTCCAATTGCCACTTGCCACTATGAGAAAATCTCACTTACCCACTAAGAATTCACATAACTCACATCTATCTAATCAAAGCACCATTTCCAAACTTCATTTGCAAAGCCACATTGAAAAAAGAGATGATTAATTGCTTCTTCATTATTTTTGCACATAAGACATATATTAGGAAATATTTTCCCTCTTCCTCAAGACATCCACTGTTAGCAATTTCCTTTGAGATAGGACCCGGAAAAAAATCCCAATCTTCATTGAAATTGGTAATTTCGATAATCTTGCCAAAAAGAGTTATTTCCATCTATTTGGACCATAAAATAACAACTTATAAGCATATCCCACCATAAAGACGCCATTTTTAGAGGGCTCCCAAGTGATCCTATCTGCATTGTCTAGATAATAATAATGTTGATGTAACATCTCTATACAATGAATATACGCTTCAACAACAATCTCATCAACTCTTTGATATGCAAATCTTATATCCCATACAGTGTAAAAACGTCTACCCCTGACCATTTCTTTGTCCATCTTACTTTTTAATGTCACCTTTTCAAAAATGTGGGAATTGAACCTTCAATGGTCTATCCCCTATCCATTTCTACTGCCAAAATCTAACCTCATTACTATCCCCAACCATAGCTCGCATGTTCTCTAGGAAAAAAATTCCTATGTGAAGCAATACCCTTCCATATCAATGAACATCTTTTCTTATTTAATCCTTTAACAACAATACCATGTTCATTATCTATCTCATTTTTTCCCGTAATAAATTTCCATGACTGATTTTTATCCATAACATATCTCCACCATCACTTTGTAAGTAAAGCGTTGCTCATCATTTATATCCTTTTAACCCCCATTACCCCCATCACTTATTGGAGTGCATACTCTATCTCATCCCACCAAATAAAACTTCTTCTTCTCATCAGATTTCCCCCATAAAAACGTTTTCATGAGTCTTTCAATTTTCTTCATGACACCACTTGGCAGTTGGTGCAAAGATATATAATAAATTGGAAAGTTAGATAAAGAAGAGACTTAATCAAAGTAAGCCTCCCCTCTAAAGAGAGTAAGGTTAACTTAAATAACTTTATGATGGATATTGTTGAACAATAAATAATTCATTGTCAGGATTAATTTTATTAAAATAATAAATTATCAGCATAATGAGTAAATCAAAATAATGAGTATATTTCTTTAAGGGGTGTGGTTTCTATAAGGTTGCAACCTTAAACAATCAAATTAAGGTGCACCTTCTAATTTTACCATAACATATAATTTTGTTTTAAAATATTTTTAGGATTATGTCAAAATCTATTTTCATATCTAATTCAAAAAATTTTAAACTCCAAAAATGGTTAAAATCAAGTAGATATATAAAAATATGAAAATCTTGAAAATGGACGGTCTAGATAATGTGTTGCAAGATACACTATTTCTAGGACTCAAAAACTTTTTTTTTTTCATATTCATACATCTCAATGTCGAGATGATCAGTTAGAGGGTTTTTCAACATTAAAACAAACCTTCCTGATAGATTTTTGAGGTGCATATGTAATTCTACATTTTAAGGTTGCAACCTTATATAAACTTTTTCTTCTGTAAAAGTATTTCAATTCATTGATAGTTAGCTAAGTTGGAATGTAGTGTTGTAATTGCACAACGCCTTAACCAATCTAGGCTAGAGGTGGCAATGGACCCAGACCCGACCCATTCCCGCCAGGTATACCAGATATGGGTCTGGGTATGGGTCCAAGTTTTGGACCCGCGGGTAGGGTCTGGGTCCAATAAAGGATACCCGAATAGTCCCACGTTCGGGTACCGGTCCTGCTATATCTGACCTGCGGGTACCCGGATCTGAATTTTTAGTTTACCCGAAGGCCAAAGCCCCAATACTAAAATCATTTCAATATTTTTTGACTTCCCCTAGTTCCCCAAATGGCCAAACCCCATCACCATCCTCCCTCTCTGCAATTCTCCCTCTCTCAATTTCTTGGAGACGTAGCTCTCTAGCTGGATCTTGAATATGTCTCTCTCTCTCTCTCTCTCTCTCTCTCTCTCTTATTGCCCACCCTTAAAAATCAATTCTCTGTTTTTCACTATTGTAGGTTACAAAAAAAGGAAGCTCATAGTGAGGGTGCCAATGGACGCAATCAGACCCAGGACCCGACGGGATAGACCTAGAACCCGACGGGTACAGGTATGGGTCCAAATTTTTGACCCAACGGGTCAGGTTCCTGTCCAAAACCTAAACCCAAATACATTCATGTCTAGGTTTGGGTCCAGCTGGACCCAGACCCGTTTCCACCCCTATTCTAAGCCGAGCCTTAACATCATCAGAGCTTCTTCCCAACTAAGTATAAAATTGGTACATTGATTATTGAATGTTAATTTGAAAGACATATATATCATATAAACCACACCATTGGAAATAAATTCTACATTGGTCTCCCAATGACTTTAAAATTGGTACATTGATTATTGAATATTAAGTTTTAAATATATAAACCATAAAAACTACAACATTGGAAGTAAAGTTTAAGAATCATTACTCACATCTACCTGGGTCTCCTAGTGACTAATAATAGTTGTGTTTTTTAAATCATATTATCTAAAAGCATGTCAATTTCACGTGAATATATAACTATAGTATATGTTACATTTTTAAGCTAGGGTTAAGGGGCGGACACGTGTCGCAAAAATAAAAAAGGACCATAATTCATTAAAGGTTGTAGGAGACATTCCCATCTTTCAGGGAGAAGAGAGCAATGTCCCAAAATTAGTGCATGTTGTGTGAGAGAGAGAGATAGAGCAATTAATGCATGCTAAGAGAGAAAGGGTGTGCATGCATATCAATTTACTATTTTCCATTTAAAGAGAGATTTGAGAGAGAGAATCAATAGGGAGATACTTATCTTATTTTATCCATATCTATAACATACCATATTCTATATCCTAATTAGAGAGAGAGATAGATATGTGCCTGTTAAGAGAGAGAGAGTACACATTTCAATTTTATATTCTCTATTAGATAAATATATCAACAAAATGAATCAATCGAGAGATATTTACCATGTTTTGCTATATCTAAAAATACCTTATTCTATATCCTATTTAGAGATAGATAGATAGATAGGTGTGTGCTGTGTGAGAGAGAGAGCACGCGTATCAATTTTCTATTCTCCATTTAGAGAGGGATATCAATAAAATCAATAAAGAGGAAGATACTATATTCTATCCTTATCTAAAACATCCTATCCTATATTCTAATTAGAGAGAGACATAGATAGACTATATTGGATCGATTTTAAATAGATACTATATTCTATCCGTACAAGCTCGCTTACAAGCATGCGTCACACCCCATGGGATGGAAAGAAAGAGAGAGAGATAGATACTTATCATATTCTATTCATACAAGTTCGCGTCACATCCCGTAGGATGGCCAATAACCAATGGTTAATTGCCAAACGGTCATAAATAATTGCCCGATTGGTACCATGTAAGAAGACCATTCTATCACACAACCCATGTCAGGAGGTTAACTGTCGGATCGTGCTAAAAAACTACTAGACTGGTGCCACATTCTATTGCTAGACTGTGACCAATAAAACCATTGCCGAACCACAATGCACAAATGCTGGACCGCAAGTACCCTATGCCGGACTCTGTACACCTCCTGCTGCAGCGAGTGAAAAGAATGTCAGAACAATGGCATCTCCTGCTGAACCGCAAGAAACCTAAGGCCGGACCATTTTCACCTTTTGCTAGAACAAGTAGAAGGACCGAGTGCATAAAACTTCGAACGGAGATCACCACGTGCTGAACCATGCAGAATCGATGCCGAGCCACGTGCAAAAATTGTTGAAGGACATCCCACGGGGTGTGATGCAAGCTTGTATGAACAAGGGTATTTTTGCCAAAAAATGATAACTTTTTGACTTAGAGGTATTTGCTAGGAAAGAATGTCTGGGGTATAAGTTGTAAAAAAAAAAAGTTGATTGGAGGGAGGTTTTCTAAAAAAATCATTCCCTAACTATTAAATATAAGGGGTAAAGTATGTATCAAAATTTTTCCTCATGCACTAGATCAATGTCCATATTACACTAACTTTTGTCCAAATTACCATAAATTTAATAGGTTCCTCTTTTCAACTATTCCAACTCATGGCTATATATATTTTAATGACTATTTTGAAATTTAATAAAAGATATATGAAAGATGTTAATAGTTGATCTCTTAGTTTTTTTTTGATAAAGGGTGAAGTTTACATAAAGTGTCAACCTTAGACTATTGAAGAAAAGTACACTTAGAAACTGTGCATAAACTATTGAAGAAAGGTGCACCTCGAAATTTTTGCCAAAAGATGCAGTTTTGGTGTTAGGAAACCTTGTGATGGCATGAAAATCAAGAAATCTATTGCCATTTCTAATTGAAATTTAAAGCTCTAAATAAGATGTAGATCAAGCATATCTATAAACATTTAGTTTTTTTGAAATGGACAGTCTAGATAATGCGTTATATGGTGCACAATTTTCATGACTTCAAATCTTTTCCGTTTTTGTATGCTTGCATCTAGAGGTTGAGATGATCAATTTTGACAGTTTTCAGCATGGGAACAACCTTTTTCTATGGCTTTTGAGGTACACCTTTCTTCAATAGTATAAAGTTTGCACCTCATATAAACTTTTCCTTTGACTAATTTTACCTCTTATAAATAGAAAAAAATTTATACAAGGTGCCAACCTTATACTATAGAAGTGAGGTGCATCTTAAATCATCTAGAAGATAATTATCTGATGTTGAAAATCCTCCAACTAATCAACTTGACCTTGAGATGGATGTATATGAAGGAAATAAAAAATTTCACATCCTAAAAATAATACATCTTGTAACAAGTTATTTTGACAGTTTATTTTCAAGTGTTTATAGATATGCTCTATCTATATCACTTTTAAAAATTTAAAATTTTATAGCTATGAATTTTTTTTTTTCAAGCTATCGTAAAGTATCCAAAACTAAAACTCCATCTCCAAACAAAATCTAGAGGTGCGTCTTACTTGCATAGTATAAGGATGCCATCCTATAGAAAAACATAGAAATCAAGGATGCCAACCAAGATTCAACACAACAAAAAGTTTATACAAGTTTGCAACCTAAGGTGTACCTCAATAATCCAATAGAAAAGAGAGTTTTAAAGTTGGATAGCCTTCCAATTACGAAACGAAGAAAAAAATAATTTCTAAGTACTGAAAATAGTAAATCGTGGAACAAGTTATGTAGAATATCTATTTTTAAGATTTTTATATAAAATTTTAAAATTTGTAATTGATATTTAATATAAAATTTAAATTTTTTTGACAGAATAAAAACCGCACGGGAGTTGAGTGAACCCTGGGGGTATTTGCTGTTCACTCCGGTGATGGGCGAGAATGAAGAAGAAGAAGCAGTCGGCGGAGCAGGGGTGGGAAAAGAAGGTGATCCTGTACCCTACAATGGTACTGGTAACAATAATAACCCTAGCAGCGGCAGCGCTAATGGAGGACCAAAAGGCAAGTCATGCAAAGGATGCCTCTATTACTCTTCCCATCTCAAATCCAAACGCCACAACCCTCGTTGTGTCGGGGTCTCAAGACCTCTTCAACAAGGTAATCTCTCTCTAATTTGTTTGTCTTCTATCTCTATCTGTTCCGTTTTGTTTTACTCGAAATGCGTATTTCTTATTTGATTCATGTGCTATAATATGTTTATGTCCCTCAACATATTACTGAATTACTTATCAGGTTATTTCGTAGACTGTCTGGGAATTTTAAGGAATACATATTGGTTGATTTGTATTTTGAACAGGATGAATTTGATTTAGTGTCGGGCCAGTTTAAGTCAATTATGTATACTTTGAATGTTGTATTGGATAGTAAAATCATGGGATGAGATGAGCTTGAAAAATATTTTAATTCATGGATTACTATTTGTGAGTTTCTTTATTTCATTTTCTTCCAATATGTGTTCTTATTTAAATTTACTACTGCAAATCACATCATATAAAATTGTTATATGTTTTGTTCAACTTACCATCAGAGTTGTAGAATTTCACATCCTGTTGAATTTCTCATCTTTTTATGCATTCAGTTGTTTCTCTGAATGGTTTCATCAAAATAGTAATGTCTGTAAGGGGAATAGATGGATTAGCTCAGCTTGTTCTTTGCCTAGGATCTCTGGTTGTTCTCCTAAATCCCTTTTTTTTATGTCATCGTGCATGGACTTCTGAGGCATGTGATCCGCTTCCTTTCTTTCCATTTAGAATATCGTGCAGCTTTGGGTTTAAAGGCCATTGTAAGCTCTATAGCACTTGGCTGTTTATTTATTTTCTACTTTTGTTTTTGTTCACATAAGCTATTTTCCATGAGACAGAATCTCGCTGGAAATGCTTCAATTGGGGTTGTTTTTATATAAATTAGTGAATAAAAACTCGCCTGAGTCACCTTGATTTCTCACCTGAGTAACCTCGATTTGCCAAGTATGTGAGTGCTTACAAATGAGAAAAAGAGATGTATATGATTTTTTCATTAGATATGATTTTTTATGCTTAGTTCGATGTAAACAATGTATCTCAATGTGGTAATGCCATGGTATGCCTTGTGTGATTAACTGGGTTTGATTACCTTGCGAAACACTTTATATGTTTATAACTCTTCACACGACAAATTGAAAAAGTTGCTCGGTTTGTCTGAGATCATTGCTCAACTCAACTTGTTTTTAGCATTGAAATGTCAACTAGAGGAATTTTGTTTGAGGAAAAGTTGCTACCAAAGAAATTTCATTCTATCTCTGAAAAGTGAAGACCAACCAGTAGACTTTCTTACCAAGGTCGTTGGGAACCCTCGAGTACAAGTGATTTAAGCAAGCTGGGCATGAGGAATATCTATGCACTAGCTTGAGGGAGAGTGTTGTGAATGTTGAAGTTTATACTCTTTTCTATTGTATTCAAGTCCCTAAGGGCTTATGTGTCATTTCCTCACTAAAAGGGCAACATTGCGTACAAGTAAAAGTTAATATACATGTGTGTGTGTGTGCGTGCGCGTGTGTGTGTAGAAGAGAGCCGACCCAAATAATTGGTATAAAGGCTTGGATGATGATGATGATGATATATATTAGAAGAGAGGAGTGCAGGTCAGTTTTAGAACTCAATGTGACTCCTTATCTTCTCTTCCTTTTGCTTCTCTCTAGACATCTCTCTTTCTCACTTCCTCTCCTCTCTCTTGTTCTCTTTAGATCCTCTTCTCCCTTGTTCTTCTTCTTCTTCTTCTTTTATGCTGTATATTATAACTAGATTACATCGAAAATCATGCATATGAGACAACTTGGGGGCTTTCCTAGTTAATTTTTCAATTATACTACTGTGGCCAAGAATTGGTAAATGCTTGTAAATCATCAAAGTTCTCATAATTTCAAGGGTATCTCTAGTGTTTCTCTCTACAACACTATTTCCTTGTGTGGTTGTAGGCATGAGGTCTGATGAATTATCCCTTGCAAATATTGGATCATGTTTCTTTTTTACATTGTCCTATTATCGATTCTATAGATTTCAACTTTGGCATTTAATTGAGTGATGACCACTTTATGAAAAACTTAAAAATTTCACACACTTATGTTTTGGTTTTCTTGCTTTAGACCCAAGTATTACGAGAACAATCATCAATGAAGGAAACAGAAAATTGTGCACCATTGATAGGACCCCACACATGAGAGTAAATGAGAGAGAAAAAATCTGAACAAGCATTTTATTATAATTGATGGCAAATGACAATATTTTGAAAGTTGGCATGCTTCACACAAGGAAATAACATGGTTTGAAACAGAGGCAGAAGGCAAGATACTCCAAGGACACGAGTTGAGCGATGCCCCAAATGGGAATGTCAAAGATCCCCATTGTAATTATTTGATAATTAGCCTTGCCGAAGATGTAGAGACAGCTATCCTCGTATCCTTCCTTAATCTTTTTCTCAGTCTTCAAACTTTGAAAGACATGGTGAGATGGAGAAAAAGTTACAGTTATAACTCATATCTATCATAAGTTACTAACACATAGTAAGTTAACTGGGAAAGAAGGAACATGAAGGGCTCTTTAACATATGCAAGAGAGCCGCAAAATGATTTCTGGTCAGATTTGTTTATTGGTCTTTCCCCTCTACGAGACCATTTCCCCATTTTATTGCTATTAGTGAGAACAACCCAGGCCACAATGGTCGGGAACTACGAATTGTTGGGTACTGTTAGGGTGTGGAACCCCAACTTTCTAAGGCCCTTGGCGGACCATGAGTTGCATGATTGCATGATCCTATCTTCCATTCTCTAGATGACCTTCTTACCAACCCTTGGTCCGATACAATCATTTGGTCTCTAGCACATCGTGGCATCTTTTTGGTTTCCTCTTTTTGCCATAAATTTTATATGCCCCCAACCTTACCTGACTCACCTCCTTCCATTGCTGTTAGAGCTTGGTTCCCTCTTGTACCCCTTAGAATTCAAGTGTTCAACTGTATCGCAATATCCAAGAGAAGGGGATTGCAGATACCAAATAGATGCATCATGTGCACCCTCAAGGAGGAAACCACCACCCACTTATTTATCCATTGGGACCTTGTTAGAACCCTTTGGGGAGACCTCATTCGCCTTTTCAATTGGTTGTGGTGACTCTGACATTGATCCCACACCTATGTCACTCCTCTCTCTCCCACCATGGCCGAAAGCAGGTATCCTCTTGTGGCGGGCTTCTGTGGCTGGCATACATTGGGTGATTTGGACAGAGAGAAACAATAGGACCTTTCACGATGAGAAGGTTGCCATCGAAGCCTTAAATGATAGGGTCAAACCCTCAGTTATCTTTCGGGCAAAAAATAACAAATTGTTCAAGGACTGTTCCTTCTCAGACTTTCATCAAAATTGGCAGGCTTTGTTGAACCGCAGGCCTGCTCGCATCCCTCGAGCTTCACTCTGGAGACTACTAGAGATCGGCCAAGCTAAGCTCAATTTCGATGGATGTTCCCTGGGTAACCCCGGCCCCTCGGGCATAGGGTGCATTTTCAGAGACAAGGACGACTGTACACACTTCCCCTTCTCTTGCTTCATCGGACACACTGATTCTAATACCACGGAGGCTATTGCCCTTGTTGAAGACCTTAGGAACTTTAATCCCACTTGGGGGCTCCATGTTGATCAACAAGGGGGTTCTAAGAGCATAATCTCTTGGGCCTTAGGAGTGTCCTCTTGCCCTTGGAGGCTAGATCACATTTTTGACAAGATTTCCCACATTTGCAGCCATACTCATGTTGGTTGGAGTCATACTTGGAGGGAAGCTGATGTCCTCGTTAAAGGGGGAGCCACCCAGGACAACAAGCAGGGGACTTTTCGAGCATCTTTTTGAGCACTTTGGCCCCATCTTTTGTATATTTATTTTCGTAACTATATGTTTTGGGTAAGTCAGTGGGGATTTGGGCCCCTACCCGTTTTTCATTAATAAGTAAGAATGGTACAAAAGGATAAAGAGTTTATGATACAGTTCTTTCATGAGAAGTCTTGGCCATAGTTGCTGGAACCTTGTAGGAAAGGCCACGGACCCGCTCCGGAACGTTGATTCCGAGGTTCCAGCTAGGAATCTCGGATGGAACGCGGTTCCCTATATTGTGATTCGCGTTCCAAGCAGGTTCGAATTGCAGTTCTCAAGTCTATGACACAATGCATATGATTTTTCCTCTATTTGGCACTGATTCATATGCAATGATTTAGTTTTGTGCAATGGTATTGTGGACCTACGCATCATTCTTTATACCTTAAAACATACTATGGCTATTCCTTCCCCATGGAATCGCGCTTCCCTGTGACAAGGATCCAGCTCCCTTGATATAGGATCGTACGGACAATGATCCCAACCACAAGGAGCTTCCAACAATCCACGGTTCCACGAACCCAAGCCCGCTCTCTCTCCCGGGAACGCACCCGCACCCGCACCCGCACCCGCACCCGACAACTATGGTCTTGGCCATTTCAGAAGAAATTAGAGGAGAAATAAAATCAGGTGGCCAGGCACACCAAACCGTAGGATGAGAGACTTCTAGCACTCTTGGCCAAGTGATCGGCCATCGAGTTGGCCTCTCGATAGACATGCTTAATACTCCAGGGGCGGCGATCCAAGATGGTAAAGGTAGTTTGCTGTCATAATTCGGAGATTCCAGGGGGGCTTATGGCGGCCGTGAAGGGAATGCACTAGAATCTGCCAATCACTCTCAATGAGCAGTGGAAAGCAATGCAACTCAGTAGCTAGCTGAATGCCCCTTTCATTGGCTGAAAATTCAGCAACATTGTTGGATGTGTGCCCTAGAGGAACAACAAAAGCGGCGCAAACCCTCCCATATCATTTCTGATAATTCCTCGACAACCAGTTGCTCCAGAGTTGCCAAGGGACGAGCCATCAATGTTTAGTTTATAGGGACCTGCTGGGGGTGGAGACCATGAGACCAAAATCAAAGTTTTAGGATGCATTGGGTACCGCTGGATTTTGAGGTCATCAACTATGTAGGCTTCTCTGACGGGTAGAAAGTCCATCCTTTCACCTTTGCTAAGCTTGCAACAATAGAAATGATGCGGTGCAACAATTGTTCTCTTTTGGGTCTCTTTTCTTCAAAGATACACAAATTCCTCTTAGTTCAGAGGAGCCAGATGGTTGTGGAGAATAGAGAGATCCAAACATTATGTAATCCTGCTGATCGAAAGCGGAAGTTGACCCATCTCTCAAATATTAAAGGTATTGATGGGCCTATAGGGAAACTTTTGCCACATTGCCACATAATAAACTGCAAGAGAACCTGCGAGAAAGTACATAACAAAATAATGTGGTTAACAGAATATTTTGGTGACTATATACGGGATGTGTAGCATATGTTGAGTCCCGTCGGGGGTTTTTGTAATGGAGCACCCAACATGTGGGTTGCCAATCTCTTGTAATCGTCTTCACTCAATACAACAGTTAACACTTTCAGAAAAATGGATGTAAGAGAGCTGTCGGCAAGGGTAACTGTCTTGGAACCAGCCGGGTATTCTCAAGTGAAGCTAAGTAAAGGGAGCTTACTAGTCATATATTATGTTACTCCATAGTCAATGACCCAATTTAAAGATGGAGCAAGGAGGGACTAATCATTACCTATCTCTTGAGATGGCTGCGTCGTTACGGGGTTTAGTGGGTTCCTTTCTCTGAAGGAGCACATTGAGGTGATTGATCTTACCATTTGAGTAGTTGCCTGAGGAAGCTGTCACTTGGTCGGTTGCAGGTTTGGCTTAACTTAACTGGTTGGTGGTGTTGCTGGCCAACACCTATCCTTCGTTTCCCCAATCAATTGCGATGCTCACATTTAGGTTTAGTAGTTACACCCCGACTATGTTCACTGCCTTTCTACTTGAAAATTAGCCACAGAGGCTAGATCAAGGACCTTTGGAACAACCCTCATTACTTCTTTGCACTTTTCTTCTCTTTGAAGAAGACTGTAGACAAAATTGATATCTGGTAATTTCTTAGTGCACAACAATGTTTCAAAAAACGGTCTGCTCGGCGCCTAGGCACCCAAGACTCTATGCATCGCACGCCTAGGCCTGCCCATTTTGGGTAGATGTACCTGGGCGGGCGCCTAGGCGGGTTCCTAGGCGGGAGGCTAGGTACAAGAGTTTTTATTTATTTGCAAAAGATACCCAAAAGGTAAAAAGGGGTAATTTTGACCCCTAAAAGTTATGGGGGTTATTTTCAACACTTAAAATTAAAAGAACAATTCCATAAACCCTTCAATCTCTTAGCGATACCTATTTTTGAGAATCAAAAGTATTTTTTGTGGTTTGAAGAAGCTTCTTAAATTTTTTCACGTATTATGGAATATGGAGAGTTGGAGACTATTACTAATACATATCCTATTGGACTTTTAAATTTTGTATGGTTTGAATTTTGAAATTTTGAACATTTTTATTCTCAATATGTGATATGTTATATGTTTGTATATAAAAAAGTATGTTACAATATTTTCAAATGCAATAAAGTACAAAATTAACACAAATATATGAATATATATTATATATTTATAGAATTTGTACTACAGGGTGCCCAAGGCTTTGGGCGCCCTCTTGGGAGCTGGGAGCCAAGCCGGCTACCTAGGGGCCGGCTAGCGTATTTGAAACCTTGGTGGACAGTACATGTGTACGAACCATCTCAGAATCACCATTAAGGCACCAATGAGTTCGAAATAGGCGTCCTCAACTTGCCTTTGTCATTCGAAGATGGCAATTGGGCACTTATGTGGCAATGCCTCAGAAAGTTTGAGTTCCTCCCACATGATTTTGAGTCTCTTTAATATTCTGACCGAGATTTCTCTCCTTTATAAAGCCCTATCTCTGTAGAACTGATACAGTTGGACAATATTGTCTTTTTTGGAAAATTACTCTTTTACTATCAGTAGATTTCTTTGGCAGAATCAAGGAAAAAATCCACTTCTAATGTTTTCATTTATGGAATTGAGGATCCATGCCATAATATGTGAATCAGATGCCATCCACTCTTCATACTTAGGTCAAAAGGATTGGGGTTCTTGGATGTTCCATTTGTGTGTCCAATCTTGTTGTCATTTTGATGGAGATGGCCTATGCAAAGTTGTTGCTGCCATTTAGCTTGACAGCAGCAATATGCATGACCATTGAATCCCATGAGGGTATATTTCTAATCCCCTGAATGTGGGTGTCTTTGATCTGCCATCTAATAGATAAAAACAACTTACTAGAGGAGAATATGATATATGAAGCTTATCCAAAGATGATATTGCAGCCTTGTATAATCTCTAAACACTTATGACCAGTCTAAGTTATTTCGGCAAAAAGTGGAAGTATTTTCTGCAAAAAAAGGGTGCAAAGCCTTAGGGATCCTTCCAAACTTCAAACTGTTGAAAAAGATGGTGCAGTTGTGGATCACTGAGTGTTGGTTGTTGCTCTGGTACCATGTAAAGTTTGTGGGCCCAGATCTCTAGGGGAAACAATGGCTGCAAGTGAGAGAAATTGTTGCGAAGGGTCTCACTTTATTGATTCTTAGGAGGGTAGTATAAATATTCTTAGTAGAAATTGTTGATGTCTTTGATGTTCTTTGATGATCTTTGATGTTCCAAACAAAATATGATCCTCATGGCTCCCTGTTTCCTAAGCAGCGTGTTGGATGAAATGCCCTTAGAAGATGAGGACAATCTTACCTTGAATGCACACACTTGCATACCTGTAAGCTGCATTGTATCTACGTTAGCGGCATTATGTATATCCATTGTCAAACAAATATTATGTGTTGTAGGGAACACTAGATGAATTAACCTGTTTTTTGCACTTGAAGGATACTATTAGGTTCAGATTCCATTGGGTTTGAAATGTTCTTTATTATGTGTTGTAGGGAACAGTAGATGAATTAACCTATTTTTTGCACTTGAAGGATACTATTAGGTTCAGATTCCATTGGGTTTGAAATGTTCTTTTATGACTATTTTATGTGGTGTTTTCAAAATGTGTAGATGTATGCATATTTGCCTTTTCTATAGTTCTTTTAAAATGCGGCAAAGTACTTGTTGGCATTTCTTTTTCTTTTCTCATATATCTCTTTATGTTAAGGTGAAGCATGTTCATTATGATAACCCTGTGGTGTAACCTCTTGCAAATGTCATGAGCAGTGCCAGGTTATGTCATTGGGGAGTCGGAGATGGAGGCTTCGAAGGATGGTCGTAGCCTATCAGACTTCAAGTATTCTTGTCTGGGTTACTCTGTCTACTTGGACAACAAAAATAATTCAGCTGAACATCATGAAGAGCATGCTGAACTGCCCTTTTGTGTTGGCATTGAGGTCGTCGTTCATTCAAATTCATTTCACATTTTAAAATCATGTTTACAGTAGTGTTTTTCCATGCAATGAGGTGCATGATAATTGGCTTGTTGTTTTTTTGTTCATTTGCCAATAATGCATAGATAGTTGGAATTATCACTATTTCTTTTGAATTATCAAGTAAATTTGTTCCTAATTGTGTTGGTTCTTAAATGTCCAACACTAATCACTGGTTGCAGTCTAACATGGTGATATGCTGAGACTCTTTTATGCTTATTTCATTTCTTCATCGTAAACTGTAAAAGAAAGGTTCCCATTCTTTCTGCTGCCATCTTGTCGAAGTCACCTATCTTGAAATAACATGTTTGGCCTGTCCTTGCCACAAATATAGGTTCTACATGCCAGCCAGCCTGATTTTCTGGACTGTGGACCATGTCTAAGCCATAAAAATGGTTCTCAAAGCTTGGATTTATAGAATCTAACTGTCCTCTCACCCAGTGGCTCATAAAAAGTTACATAAAAAGTTAATACAATTTCTATGGTTTCATGTGTCATGTTCTTTTACTATAGTTGTGTTCAGTTCACACAAAACATCTTCGGCAAATTTGTTTAGTTGAATTTGAGCACACATGAGCACAAGGTAGAAGTATGATTGACCATCTGTTGTGCTGGTTGGGTGGGGGTGTTTTGAAGCAAAATTAGGGGCCTTTGCTGAAGCTATGGAGCACAATACCAGACTATGGTCCCGAGGAAGTGAAACCCCGGATTTCTACCTCTTAAGGGGACTTTCTGCCGCCCTAAATAAAAGACATGAAGAAATAAGTCAAAACAGTGGCCTACCAAGTGCACCCCACTGGAAGATCAGCCGAATAAACACTCGGGCACAATAATTGCCGGGATTCCATAGGAATTTTCGAAGCTGAGTTGAGAAAAATAGCCTAATATCAAGCTCAAATTTGGCAGATTCCTTTGAGATGATAAGAAGCCCGATACACTGAACCCACTCCCTATACACTGAAGCTGTGCCCTATTCAAAATTGGCGGATCCAGATTGTTCCACGACTTGCTCCCGGATCCTCGCTTTGAGGTGGCATCGAGGGTTTTTGACTTGCTTCCGAATCCCGCTCATAGGAAGGGATTCCATGTGTCCCACGACTTACTTGTGGACCCTTACTTTGAGGTGGAATTGAGTGCCCTAGACTTGCTCCCGATCATCGTAACAGATTCCAAGTGTCCCGCTACTTACGAATAGATCCTTGCTTTGAGGCGGGTGTCGAGTGTCTTTGACTTGCTCCCTATAACCGAAATTGAGTTTCATAATATGGTTGATCTTGGCATAAGAGTTGGAGGCTTAATTTGCTTTTAGGATCAGGCCAAGCTTTTTCGGGACACCTCGCGGCTGAAAATTGGTCCGGGATCCCTCTTTGAATGACTTCAGAGCTGTGCATGGTGGCACCCACACTGTGGGTGCACACCATGTTGTAGGCATGAATCCATGCTGATGCTGTACGTATGTGGGTTGTGGTGGGGTGCACGCACCCATGCTGTAGGCATAGGTGTGTGGCTCCAGCTCCATATCCATACTTCTGTGACTTGGGTTGGGCTGGGTCTTGAAAAATCTGGCTCGGCGAGATCTCTTCAATGGTTCTGACCTCACGCCTATCTGATCACAAAAATTAACCATGGTATTATTCATTTTCAGGCCATTCCAGTTTTGCCTTCGCTAAAATTTTCCTTTGTGTTGAGGGCTTTTCGTCAATAGGCTTTTATAAGGGCTTCCTTGGTCACTTCTCTTATGGTAAAGAAATATGGTATCCCCATTTTGCTCCTCCTTGGGACCCCACTTCACATTGGGGACATAGTGTCTTTAAGGATTTGTAAGGGAGTCTTTAAGGATTTGTAATGGTAATTGGGGTCTTCTCTCATGGGCTTCCATTTGCCCCATTTCACCTCACACCTTCTTCCCTTGAAGCTTTAGAGAGCCCTTTTTTACTTGGAGCTTTTAGTGAAGACAGTTGAAGCCTTAGAGAGGAGTATTTGGGCGTATTTCTTCAGCATGCAATGCTCTACTCTAGATAAGCTTTTAGTTCCCTTTCTTTTGCTCTTATTTTTGCCATTGCTTTTTAGTTCTGTAGCATGCTTTTGGTGTGAGGGGCTCAGTCCTAGCCTGTGATTTGTCGGACATTGTTCCCTTTAGAATCCGGTCATGGATTTCTCTGGGGCTTTTGGCACTAAGTCAGGGTTCTTGTCATTTTTGCAGAATGCCTCGATACAGGAGAGTTGTTGTTGAAAATTTTCATTGTGTTTCCCTCTTGTGGGGCCATTTTGACCCGGCCTGCTTTTGTCAGGCACCCACGCTGTGATTGTGGGTGAGTTTCAGTCCAGTGACATCCATGGGATGCTCTATGGCATGGATGTATCCATGGGACTGTCACATGCTGTATCCATATTGTGAATTTGGTTTGAAACCGACGGGGCACCCATGCCGTATAGTGCAGCGTGGGTGAGAGAAGTTTCATGGAGAGCACCCATGCTGTGTGGTGGGGGTTTGTAGAGTGGGACACCCATGGTGTGCTGGTTCGTGCGGGTGCAGATGTTGTAGTGAGAGCACCTGCTCTGTGTGGTCCAGCGTGGGTGGATATATTCAAAGGTGGCACCCACGCTGTATGGTTGGCATGGGTACAGAGTATTCTATTGGGAAACCCATGCCATAAGTGTGGGCAGACTGTTTCTGGGAGGGAGACACGCTCAAAATCAGCGTGGGTGAGGGGGACGTTGCACTGGGGCACCCTCGTTGATGGTTCAGTGTGGGTGTGAGATGTGGAGCAGGGCTGTGCACCCACACTAGGGCTTTAGCGTGGCTGCATTTTCTTTTTACATTGGTACCCACACTGTGTGCTTCATCGCGGGTGAGCTTTGTTGAGGCATTTTTCGTCTTAGCTTTGGGCACTTCTCTATTGCTTCCTTCTGTTGGTCCAACTCCTATCTCCGTGCTTTTTGCAGTGTATAATCTCTTAGAAGATTCGGATCTGTTTGATAGTTCGCATCTCATTTCGGATCAACTTCCTCGCAAGGGGGTGGATTGGGAGGTCCATTGCTTTGGTATCGTCATTTTGCGGCACTCGCCCTTGGCCTGTTATTGCCCTCAATTAAACTTGAAATTCCCATTTAGCATCACATATGTTTCCCAGGTCATCCATGCTTCATTATCTTCATCGGGATGTCGCCTCAAGCACGGAATGGCCCCCAGTCCATGATAAAGGCTGCACAATACTGACGGGGCCAACACAAATCTTTTGTCCTGTGCCTCCTCACAGGCCATGAAAAGGCACTCTGGTGGGCAGACGAATTCGAAGGCCAACACAAACCTTTTCTTCTGTGCCATCTCACAGGCCATGAAAAGGCATTCCGGTGGGGCTGACGAAGTCGCCCCGAGGGGAAGGGAGAGCGATTTTACAGAGGAACATGGCCAGATAAGCGGCCTGATATGCGCAATCTTTTTGTCTCCTGCATGTGAAGAACTTGGTCGCTATGCATAGTAGGTTGATAAACCTCAACTTTCCTTGAAGAGCAAGCCCCAAAGACACTCAACGCAACTCCAAGATTCCAAGGTTCTGGGAGCAAGACAACAAACTTGGTACTATTGACCATGAGTGGGAAGCAAACTTCAATGAAGTATCCAACACGCCCACAAATTGTGGACTACAACAAACTGGTAGGGAGCCTGACACACTTGAAAGTAAAGCAAATCGCCAGCTATCGAGAACTCCAAACTAGAGTGAAATGTCCCGCTCTTTGTGGTGCCACGATCGTGTGACATTCGCGCACATGCCCCGGAAACAAAATAAGGTCATCGAGGGCTAGTTGCTGTGGTTGTGAAGCACAATACCGGACTAGGGTCTCGTGGAAGTGAAACCCCGGATTTCTACCTCTAAAAGGGGTCTTTTTGTCTCCTTAAATAAAAGAAATGAAAGAATAAGCCAAAATGATGGCCCACCAAGAAAGTATAATGCTTGTTTCAAATTTGGGGTCGATCCGATCTTGGAAAGTACCACTTTTGATGCAACAATCGAAAAAATCACCAATGGACCACCAAACTTTTACGAGAAATGCATTGTGGGCATGGTCTAGGAATGGAAGACCAATTTCCAGCAACTACCAAGTTTTATTATGCAAAGAAAGGTCATAACTCATGATTCCTATAGCTAAATGGCTTCAAATTTAGATATTTTGCTCCCCTCTTAGCTAGCTTTCCATTCGCATGCATATTCTCGACACAGATCATAGTCGAATCAAGGGGAAAAATAAAAGATGAATGGTGAACCTATGTGTAATAGTCCCCATGACCCTGATCCGTGCTCGACTCAATATCTTACAATCTGTAGGGAGTTTTGGTCTCAAATTTTGCAAGGGCATTCCTCATTCAATCCCTTCGACATCAATATAAAATGTCAAAAGGTGTCCAAGCCGATTCGGGGTTTGGATTGTAGAGAGAAGCTACTCAATAAACCATTGCTGCTGAAAATTGAAGAAGGGCTCAATAGTTTGATCATACTCGTTGTCTATTGAACAATGGACAATAGTGGGCAAATTTCCTAGATTTCAAGCAAAGCATGGCGTTCTTAAAGAACTTGTTGCCAAATCCGTTAAAATTGCCCTCAATCCTTGGAGTTTTTTTATCCAAATTTGTCTCAAAATGATCATGGCAACATTCTCCACAAAATTCAGGAGAAAATTCGAGCAAAAAAAGGCCCAAAAACGCATCATTGGAAAATGGATGGTGACATGGGAGAGGCTCGTCCCAATGTAGATTGATGAAACTTCCAGGTTTTGACCCTCAAAATGGTCAATTTCCCCTCTAGCCTGAATCTAATTTCCGATTTTCTTCTCACCTATGAGGCCTAACTTTAATTTTCAACCATTGTTTCACTCAAGTTCAACCTCTAACCCCCATTTGTTAGGGTTTAGAAAAGTAAAATTAGCCATTCCCTCTTAGAGAGAGAAACCTCCCACCCTCTAGCCTAGAGTGAGAGACCTTTACCAATAACTAAACTACCCTCCCAAAAATCCAAAAACTCCTCAAACTAAGGAAATAGAAAATACATCAAAATTCCCAAAAATTTCCCAAAACCCAAGGCACCAAAATTACCAAAACTACCCGCTGGAAACTCCAAAAATGCCAAACTACAAGAAGGGAGAATTAAGGTAGGAACATGGATCGAAACCTCGGAAGTTGACTTGGATCGGATTACTCCTCTCTATTCGGATCATTTGGGATCCCTCATCAAGGTGCATGTTCCTTCTTGTCTAAAACAAGCAAAGTGGGGCTAAATTCCTGCGAGGAACAATGTTGAATACTCCGGTTGGATCTGCCAGCTGACGAATATATCGTGGGTGGGCATCCTCGGTATTCATATAAACCAAGTGGTCTAAGAGGGTTGGCTAACCCGACCTGGGGAATTCTCGAGCCCTCATTGTAAGAGCGTTTCACGCATTTTGTAATTGAAAAGAGTTGTTCGCTTATTTTCGCTTCTCAGGTTCTTTGCCTCTTGTGGTTTGGAGTTGGAAGGAAAAAAACAAGCTTGAAGCACACACGAGCGCATGAGAGCCAAGTGAGCGCTGGTGTCTAATGACGTCGGGATATCCCCCTCCATTGGTAAGGGGAACTACCTCCATTAGCTGCTAGCCATTGAATGCCTTGGACTACCTTAGTTGAGTTACATTTCCCTTAGGAGTTTTGAATGAACCCACTTATCCTTGCCGGGAGGTTGCCGTCGAATGCAATTTTTTTAAAACTGGACTAGATAGGCCAGTTTGGCTAGTTGGACTAGGAATTGGGCCTAAAAATGGTTTGGTATGATAAATGAACTGGCAATGGGTCAAAACTGATGCGAGTCATCCTGTTGGGCTGGTCTTGAGAGGTTATTACTTGTTCAGAACCCTTTTTGATTGATTTGACCAATTATTTATTGTTTATATTTTCTAATTATATTGTTCAATTCTAATATCTTGGGTCGACAATCCAAGAGAATGGAGAGATTGAGGGAAATGTCACGTATGAAATTAGAGCTGGGTGGGTGAATTGGATATGTGCATTTGAAGTTCTACATGATCATTACATACCAATGAAACTGAGGGGAAGTTTTATAGGACAGCTGCAAGAGTGGCCGTGCTTTATGGGACGAAATGTTAAGAAGTCAAGAAACAACATAACCATGGGATAAGTGTAGCTGAGATGAGGATGTTGAGATGGATAAGTAACAAGACAATAAGTGATAGAACTCGGAATGAATACATTCAAGGGAATTTAGGTGCGGCTTCAGTAGGCGTTAAGATGAGGGAAAGTAGACTTAGGTTGGCAGTAAGCCTAATACAACACTGGTTAGGAGGTGCGAGTTGGTTCGAGTGGAAGGATCTAAAAGGGCAAGGGGAAGGCCCAAAAGTCATGGATGGAAGTAGTGAGAAAAGATATGATGACCTATGGTCTTATTGAGGGTATGACCCTTGACAAGGCAGAATGGCAAAACTGGATTCGTTAGCCGATCCCAAATAGTTGGAATAAGACTCTGATGATGATGATGATTATTATTCCATTCTAGTTGATCGGTGAATCTGCCAGTTTGGCCTATTTAGATGAGTTGTCCTGATTTGATAATAGTTGATACTTCTGTCACGTGGAGTTCCTTCAATGATTTCAACAACCTTGTGCTTGGCGCAAGGTAGGGAGGTTTGATCATATTATTCTCTATTTGTAGATTGTTTGAGATGACCCTATCAGACCCATCCACTTAACGTAGAACTGTTATATTAAGCTGTCATGGTTGCGAATATGTGGTGCTGGAGGTATAAGAGGAGAGTTACTTGTGATGAGGTACGATGACCCCTATGAGGAAGGAGAGTTCCTACCCTTCCCTCACCCCATCGACCCCCCACCCCTCTCCTGATCCCACTTCACTCAACCTCCTCCCTTTCCACCTTTCCTCCTCTTCAGCTTCTCCTCCCTCAATTCCATCAATTGACTCTAGTTGCAATGGTTGTTTAACCTCCACCATAGCACGCGAGCAAACCTAGCTTGGGAGGTCGAGAAAAAGGGCTGCCAGAAAATGGAGCAGCCAGAGAACATCTCCACACCTAATTGAAATTGGCCAAGACTTTCCAACAAATCGATGGTGAAAGCTTATGCTCATTGAGATTTCCACAAGCCTCGTACCCAAACCAACAATGCAAAGTTATTATCTTACAATGTCAAACCAAAGGTGAAGATACAAGCAAGTTTAAAAGAATGGTAAGCTACCCTTGTTGGATCATTTTATGGCTGAAGGCCACAATGGAGCTAGAGAAACTGATTTGGAAAATAGGAGGCAATTTCGAGAACATGGCAAAAGATGAAAACCTGCTATCTTCTAATTTAAACTACAAGATATGGAAAGAGTCCTCAATGGAGGACACTGTTTTGTGGGTGGAACTATACAAACAACAAGTTTCATCAATCACAAAGAACCGCTCTCATTTACGAACATAAGTGAGCACAGTTACTTGAATGCCTCTTCTATTTGTGGTCACCATATCTACTTGGACACATTGCTGCCTCCTTTGGGAACCCTATCTCAATGGATCGTGTGGCGAGAGTCCACAAGCAAATAGATTTTGCATGCAGTGCTGTAGAGGTTGAACTCAACTTAGACCTCCTCTCTGAGGTTTGGATAGATTCAGATGAAGTTGAAGGGCAACTGCAGAAAATTAAATATGAGCAGGATCCCAAAGTTCTGCTCACTCTATATGATGCTTGTCCAGGACTCTGAATCATGCTGAGCAAAGAAGGGAACAGGGTTATAGAATAATACATGGCACCAAAGACCAGGTTGGTGAAATGAATGCCAGGAGACGTTGAGGCAGAGGCAGGTGTTGGAAGCTATCAAGCACCCAACCACAGCTCATTTGAACCACATTCAGAGGAGGGAAAACCGAATGACATGAACCAGAAAACTGAGCATTCTTCGAAAACTCCCCCTTGAGTTGGGGTTCTTGATTTAGCCTCTTGGAGGGAGGAAATGATAGGATTCCCATTATGGAACTCGAGAAGAACAAAAGGAGACTGAAAACCAATGCTCAGAGGTGGAGATGAGTAGAAAAAACAGGAAAGAGGTTCACAGAAATTCAGACTCCAGCCAAATCAGTAGAGTTGACAGATTTTGAAGGGGTAAGACGGGATTGAAGGAAAAAAGAACTCGAAAGAGGGTCCCAAAATGGACGGTATTGGCAAAGTTTGAGAGAGAGATAAGAGAGTTACTGAGAAAGCTGGTCGCAAATTAACTCTAAGCAGATTCCAGCAATATTAAAAAATTCTCTTGGCTGGAGAATATAGACCTAGGCGGCGCCCTACGCGGACATGTTCCTAGGTGCCCACCTAGGAGGCTTAAGGCGCTTGCCTAGTGCCACCCACTTTTTTTTTTGGTGGTGGTGGGGGTGGGGGGGAGGGATATCGTAAGCACCCTTAAAAATAAAGAAAATAGGTCAGAATTATAAAATTGATTGAGGCCCTTTTCTTTCTCCCTCACTTAAGGTTCATATTCGCTTTCTCTACATATAAGAAGAAGAAAAAAAGATCGCCTCCAAGAGTTCTATGCGAGGCTTCTCTCTCACACACATACACATGCAAAAACATACATGACCCATATGCTCTCTCTACATGTAAGAAGAAGATAACCTCCAAGCGTTCGATGGAACGCCCCACTTTGTCTCTTTCTCATGGACTCATATTCTCTTTCTCTCTTTACTTATAAGAAGAAGAAAAAGAACATGTCCTCCCAGTGTTTGACGCAAGACCTCTCACACACACGGATCCAGATGCTTTCTCTTTAGTAAGATGATCTTCAAGTGTTTGATGCGAGGCCTCACACACACACAGTGTGTGTGTGTGTGTCTGTCCGTGTATGCAAATGTGCTTGCGTGTTTCCCCCAGCCCCCCTGCCCTAGGGCTGCCCAAGTATCTGGGTGCCAGCCTAGGTAGTTAGGACCCATGGCTGCCTCTGCCTTTTTGAACATTGGAGTCCTGCAGGGTGAATGGATGAAGGGGTTTTGATCTTGCTATTGGAGATATTTAGGATCCAAGCTCTCCATTGGTCCATTTAGACCAAACTTTAGATTGCTTCACGAGATTAAAGGATGAACTAGATTTTCTCTTTTCTTTGGACATCTCAAACTCAAGTTCATTCAGTTTGCATGTACGACGTGATCCCAAACTCAAAATTTGGAAATATCCCATTGGGGCCAAAAGTCTATTGGCAATCTCTCCTTTGGGCCGGGTTGGGCCTTGGTTCACCCTGTAGGGACTTGGATCGGCTCCGGGAGTGCTCGGCTTCTAGCCAACCCAAATGGAAACGTTGGCAGCAAATTTCTGAAATGTAAATCAATAGCACGTTATAGGATCTTGTAAAATTAGGGTATGGAGTTTTGCAACATGGTAGGAACTCTTGTACTCGCAGTTGGGTTATAGTTGTTGGATACGCTTGAGATTCTGAATTGTTTTAGGAATCAGAATCTTAGAATCACGGTTGGCTAGAAGATTCTTATTTCTTGAATTAACATTCGTACATGGAGAATCATGGGAAATGGGATTCCTACTTTAAAGGAATCGACTTTTGATCCAAATGGAATCGAGATTCCTACATATATGGAGTAGAGATTTCGACATACTTAGAATCGAGTTTCTAACCGATTTGGAATTAAAATTGAGTTTCTGACATATTTGGAATCGAGTTTTTGATGTATTTGGAATCGAGATTCATACCAATTTCGAATCAAGATTCATATAAGTTTGGAATCAAGTTCAGACCCACATGGCAATCGAGAACTCAATGGGGTCGAGTTTCAAGCCCCTTTTATTTTTGATGTTGTTAACTGTGAGTTTCAAGCCCTTTTAGAATCCAGATTCTGACATCAATGACTTCTGGTTCTTTAACAACTTAGAATGTCATCGAGCAATTGAGATCAGAGGTCTCAGAGACCTGAAGAAGGGTTCCATATATATGAAGTCATATGTATTAGCTATTGAGCCTTTGTATCGGAGGTAAAATCAATTAATAGATACTTGTAGTCCACCACTCAAATTGTCTACAAAAGATACATATATTGTCTCATGTATTTTTGAAATGTGATTTTTATTTCATTATTAGGGTTCAAAATAGGATTTTGTCTATGTTGTAGTCCTATTTGAATTTAAAACTCTTAACTAATTATAATTTAAAAGTCCTAGTACTATTAGAAAAGCGCTATTATATTGCAAGGCCAAAGTTCTCTTATTTTTAATACTCCAATGCCCAAGTTATACTTGCCTTTTTTACCGGCAAAAGAAGTTATGCTCGCCTTTGTTACCTGCAAAGGCATTTGAATGATACTTGTTGAGAACTTAACTCGTAGACATTTGCATTTGAAAGGTGATTTATGGAACCAATATTGTAGCAACGTGTTGCAGATTATTATGTAGGAGACAATCATCTCCAGTCTGGTTTCCAAATAACTCAATCGAAATCCATAAATATTTTGAACCAATCCATAAGTGACAGATTTATGCACCTAAACCACTAGTAGTTGGTTTGGTGGTATTACGATTCCAAAAGAATCAGATTAAAATTGTTGAGGGTGGAAGTTGGATTCGATGTTTGACTAATTCGCGGTTTCGAACTGCGGTACTTGATGTTCAGGAATCTGGATTAAAGAACAATCAAGTATCATTATATGGGGAATTTGGATTCAATAAATGTAGAATCAAGATTCAACAATTGTGAAATCGAGGTTCAATAAAAATTAGAAACAAGGTTTTATAAGTGTTGGAATCGAGATTCCTAAAATAAAGAATTGAGATTCCTAAAATAAGGAATCAATATTCCTAAATTTCGTGAAGATTCCTTGTTGGAATTGCATACTTGAGATTCCGAATCGAAATTGTGGCTCTGCATGAGAGATTCCGGTAACTATGGGTTGGATTATTAATTATGAAGTTATATTCTCGGGCCTAATGTGCATAGTCATTGACATTAATACAAGGTGGGGTTCCCATACAAACCTCACTAGCTTGGCGAAATTAAAAGAGGATGTGTGATGCACTTAATGCCTCCATAGTGAGGTTCTTCCTTGTCAAGGTTGCTGTTTAAGGTTAATAAACGTTTGAGCCATTTCGACTCTTTAGGGACCAACTAATTGCATTGAGATGACATCCATGAGTCGTCATGCTTCTTCCGCTTTACGTTGCTCCCTCCCTTCCCCCCTCAGCGTCCTCCCTCTCGCCCCCTTCCCCCCTCAGCGTCCTCCCTCTCGCCCCCTTCCCCCCTTATAGTTGGAATGACATTTACGACCTTTACCCCAAACCCCATCCCCCGCCACTCAGGGCTGCGGCTGCTACTCCTTTTTCCTCGATCCCCACATTTCTCAGGGCCTCGTTCTCTCAAGTTGCTGCTTCTCATTAGCCCAACACCACCCTCCCCCTAACCCCCCCCCTAACCCCCCCCCTCCCTGCAACCGCCCGAGATCCCCCCTCTTGCTGTTAGATCTCCCTTCGTCCCCTTTTGCATCTTCGTCCCTTAGGTTTAGGTTGAGAAGACTAAGCCCAAGCTCCTTGCGCTCTCATAGGGTGCTTCTGTCCAGAGCACCACGATTTTAGAGGCTTTGAAAAGGGTGCGCAGAAACACTGGGGGGAGCCAAATCTCAGTTGTAGACGCCTCTCCAGTGGCAAAATCCTTTTCTCCTTCCCCTTATCTAATGGTGCTCTCCTCGCGCTTCAGGGGATGGATGCTTTCACCTTCTTCGGAGCACGGTGCTTTCTGCTGGCCTAGTCACCTTCGGAAGGGCCTTTCAAAAACAGAGTGTGGCTTATCTTTAACCACATCCCGCTTCATGCCTGGTCCCTTGAAACCTTTCGGAGCCTCGCCGCTGGGTGCGGGTCCCTCGTCGAAACCCTCCCACTGGGTTTAATTCGTGTCCTCGTCGAACTGTTGGACCCCAAAACCCTTCCCAAAGTTTTGTGGTTAGAGGTAAGTGACCTCTACTACCCCATTTCGATCTCTTGGTCACCGGCTTCCCCCCCTTTCCCTCGTTTTCTCCACAATGAGGCATCGGCTGCACCCTCAACTGCCCAACCTGCCCCTTGGAATCTGGTAGCTAAGAAAGCTCGCTTGTGTAACAGGCGTCGTAGGCCCCCTGACTTGGCCGTGGATAAAGGTAGCCACCTACTCCCTCAGCTCCCCCACCTTTCGACCCCTCCTCTCCCTCTCGACCTGAAGTGCTCGGTGTTGGCCCTATCTTCCCCTAGTTCTTGCTTCCGTCGTCGACCCGGCAAGGAGACCCGGGGTGGGTCACCAACCATCTCCGGCTTTCCCTTGGGCCCGGGCCCATCTTTTACGAAATCCCCTCCCCCTCCGCCCGCCCTTCCTCTGCAACCTCCCTCCCTCCACCCTCTCCAACCGAACGCATGGCACCCACTTGAGCCCCTCCCTGCCGTACTGTCTCTTTATCGCTGCTCCTCCTGCCCACGCGTCACATGAACCTCCCTCCAGCCCATTGACATGTTCTGACACCCCTCTGTTAGCACCGGCTGCCTATGGCGCCCTGTGCCACTTGTCACCCTCTCCTCATCCCTTTGTCCTTCCCTCATGTACCCCACCCTCATCCCTTCCTCCTCCTTGTGACGTGGTCTCTTCCCTTGCCCTTGATCTCTCCCCCTTTCGGACTCTGAGCCCTTCTTTGTTCGTCGAGGATGGCTTGGCAGAGTCGTCCCTCTCTCATTTGCAAGCTTCTGACCCGGGACCCCCCTTTCCTCCCTTCCGCCTCTTTGACTACCCCTGCCTTTCACTTGTGCCCCCTCCCCTCGTGTGAGCGTGGTTCCCCTCCTGGAGTCTTTTCAGGGCCTTTTGACACGTCATCCAGGGAAATCGCCACGACGCTACCTGCTACAGCAGGCGTACCGTCCCCTCTATCGGTTGACGTGTCGACGCCTAACTTCCCTTTTTGTCGGCCGTTCAACCTTCTGTCCTTCCCTCTCCCTTGGGCCTTGAAGAGACCCCTCCCCCTGTCCTCTCGATTGTCCATCCTCCCGCGTCCATTCCACCGCTGAGAGCCGCCATCGATGGCCTCGAGCCGCTCATCTCTGCCCCCCTTTTCTCTCTGGAGCACCGTGTGGCTTCTTCAGGATGCCGACTGGCTGACCTCACCCCTTCTTCCTCCCCTATACTCCACTCTCTCTTCCCCCTAGTTACCTTTTTCGCCTGCCCACGCTCACCCTTCTCCCCCTTGTGCATCTTTCCCCCCTTTCTCAGCCCCCCTCCATCCATTTGCAGCAACCAGGTGCTCTCCACCCCCCTCCAACCTTTTCTTCAATGGACCCATTCCCCTCTTATTGGGACCTGGATCTCACTCATCCCTCTCTTGACTTTTACCCCTCCCAAGGCCTTATCCCTAATATTGTTGGGTTCAATGGGTACACTCCTCCCACCACTGTCTCGGGCCTTTTTGTCTCTCTCACCACTCTGTTTCTGTCTCACACCTTCCTACCTACCCTCCTCACCTCCTCTGTTCCTTATCCCCTCTCCCCCTCTATCCCCTACCAGTGGCCTCCCACCCTTCCTGGGTCCCTTTAGCAGTTGACCTTCCTCCACCCTCCTCCTGTCTCCCCCCTTCCTTCCTATCTCTCTCTGACCCCCTCGTCTTCCCCCTTACTCCGTTCTTCTTCCTTCCCTCTTGCTTCCTCCTCTGTCAAGGTCCCCTCTCCCCCTCCACTCAGTGTGCTCCCTCACCTCCCCACGGACCTCTACCCCTCTATCTCCCCTCCCCCTTTAACCTTACAGCAGGAGGAAGACCAAGGTGCTTCAGAGGAGCCCATCTCTCCCCCCTCGCCCAGGGACGTGGATGGGGGGGTTGACGGCGACGGGCTCTCTACCCTAGCAGATGCTGTTGCAACGACCATCTCTCCCCCCTTGGTGGGCCTAGCTCATGAGGCGGTCGACGAGGATGGGCTAGACTGAGACTTAGCAAGGATGAAAGAGATCTACCGTCCAGCATGATGGCCCTGAAGGACCGGCGCACCGCTTCATGCTTGCCGATCCTCAGAGCCGTATGGAGGTGGGTTTCAAAGGAAAGAGGGAGCTTCTGAACCTCTTTTCTTCCTTATTTGACTAGGGCCCGTCCTCTGCCGAAGGGCCCCTTCTCTCCCCTCTTCACTGCTCTTTGAGGCGTTCACCCACAATAGCCTCTCTCCTCAACTCCTCTTCGTCTCCATGAAGATTGTCTCTTGGAATATCAGAGGCCTGGGTCACCCTAAGAAAAGGAACGCCGTTAAAGACCTGTCCTCCAAACACTTCCCCCCTCATTTTAGCCATTACTGAAACAAAGAGCCCTGAGCCCTCCTAACTCCAAGTCCGTTAGATTTGGGGTAGACAACCTTGCCAGTAGGTAGCTCTACCTGCAGTAGGTGCTTCTAGGGGAATCTGGGTTATTTGGGAACCCACTGATCACACCCTTGTTTCCTCACATGTTGGGGAGTTCTCAGTCACCATTTTGTTGTCTAGAGCCTCTGATGGCCTGAAATGGAAAATCACGGCCATTTATGGCCCCTGCTCTTCGACTGGTAGACGGCGGCTCTGGTGCGAATTGGACTATGTTGCGTCTCTCCCCCATCCTATCTGGTGCCTGGGTGGGGACTTTCATACCACTCGGTGGTCTTCCAAACGTAACTCCACCTCACGTATCTCTCAAGGGATGGTAGTGTTTTCTGACTTTATCACCAGGAACGACTTGCTTGACATTCCCCTCCAAGGCAACATGTTGACCTGGTCCAGTCTCTCTTCCTAACCTTTTCTTTCCAAATTGGATAGGTTTCTGTTTTTCCTTGACTGAGAAGAAAATTTCCCTAGTTCTCACGTAGTCACCTTGCCTAAACTTATCTCTGCTCATTGCCCCATCCTTTTGTCTACCTTAACTGTTGACAGGGTCCTAAACCATTCTGATTCGAGTTGGTTTGGATGGAAGAAAAGTCCCTCTCCACTCTGATCCCTACCTGGTGGACTTCCTTCTTTGCCCAGGTCAACGGTAGAGCAGGATTCAGACTTTAGTCGAAAATTCAACTTCTCAAGGCTGCTCTCAAGTCTTGGAGTATGTCTGTTCCGGGGAATTTTAACCTAATCGAGGCTGAACTCCTTAAGACTCTACAAGAACTGGATAGCCTAGAAGAATCCTGTTCCCTGTCTCTCATTGAAGCGGACCTCAGAACCCAATCTAAACTTAATTACCTCTCCACTCTGAAAAGGAAGAGATTTATTGGTACCAGAGGTCTAGGGTCAACTGACTTAAAACATGCGACCACAATACCCGCTTCTTCCATAGGATTGCTAATTGTCGTAGGAGAGACAGTACAATCTCGATCATCAAAGTTAACAACTGTTTCTTGGAACAGCCGGTAGAGATCGAATTTGCAATCATCACTAATTTTCGAAACCTTTACACTACTCCCTCTGGCCTTAAACCTTCAATGGCTGACTTGGATTTTTTGACCATCTCTGATGAACAAGCCATTTGGTTAGAGTGTCCTTTCCTGGAAGAGGAAATTCTTAAAGCTTTGGATGATCTTGCTAAAGACAAAGCCCCCGGGCCTGACGGGCTCCCTGTGGCCCCCTTTAAGACTTTATGGGAGACTTTCCGGTTTGATTTCTTAAGCTTCTTCATTGAGTTTTTTTAGCTAGGGATTCTCAACAAATCCATCAATGCTACTTTCATCGCTCTGGTCCCTAAGGTCGAAGGGGCAGAGGAACTTAAGGACTTCCATCCCATAAGTTTGCTCAACTCCTATAAATTCTTTCAAAGGTTCTGGCCTCTTGTCTTCAGCAGGTCTTGTCTTTGGTCATTTCCCCGTCGCAGACAGCCTTTATCAATAATAGACAAATCCTTGATGGTGTCTCGATAGCAAACGAATGCATTCACTCGAGACACCTAGCCAAAAAACCCGGTCTCATTTTTAAGATTGACTGGAAGAAGGCCTATGACCATGTCGACTGGTCGATTTTGAATGAGACTATGGTCCGTATGGGCTTTCGAGACTGCTGGCAAAAGTGGATAAGGGTGTTTTCCTCACCCAAGTTTCTCTATCCTTAGCAATGGTACTCCCAAAGGGTACTTCCAGTCCTCGAGAGGCCTGCGGCAAGAGGATCCGCTTTCCCCCTCCCGTTTCGCAATCTCAGCCGAGGTTTTTAGCCGATCCCTTGGTTGGCTTTACCATGCTAATCTTCTTTCTGGCTTTGGATCCTCAAGAAGAGGGCCCACTGTGTCGCATATACAATATGCAGATGACACCTTGGTCTTCCTTGACGCCTCTCCCTTGGAGGTGGAAAACCTCAGAATCTACCTTAAGTGTTTCCAGAGGGCCATTGGATTCAAGGTCAACATGGCGAAATAAAAAATGAGGGGTACTGCCATTACCACCAACCTTATGAGAGACCTCTTTCTGGAATGGGAATGCAAGGTGGAGGACCTCCCAACCTCATACTTGGGCCTCCCCTTAGGACTTGGAAAACCCAAAAAGTACCACTGGTCCGACGTTATAGATAAGGTAGATAGAAGGTTGGCTGGTTGGAAAGGGAGGTATCTGTCTCAAGCAGGTAGAACCACCCTTATCAAAGCAACTCTAACCAATGCACCGGTATATATGATGTCCCTCATGAGGAACATACCAGCCTCGGTGGCTAACCGCCTTGATCAGCTCATGAGGAACTTCCTCTGGTCGGGACAAGTTGATAAAAGCAAATTTCATCTCATCTCTTGGGACGAGGTTCTTTTACCCAAAATTCAAAGGGGGTTGGGAATTAGAAACTTGAAAAAACATAACATCGCCCTTTAGGGGAAATGGTGGTGGCATTTGGCCACCCAATTTGAATCTCATTTGGCTCTGGTACTTCAGTACAAGTATAATATTCCAGTTCAGTCTTGGATCTCAGAGACCAGACCTTGGTCTAATGCTTCAGGGGTGTGGAGGTCCCTAGCAGCATCCCTCGAATTATTCAGGAAATACATTAGACTTTGTCCAAGAGATGGTACTAGAGTGAGATTTTGGACTGACGTATAGGTCATACCCCCTTAAAGGAAACCTATCCTTCTCTGTTCTCAGTTGCGGTGAATGGAGATGCAACTGTGGAGGATGAGTTCACAGTCCAAGGAGGCAGAAGACGTTGGTATCCCTCTTTTAGAAGGAACCTTTCTGAGGGGGAATCTCATCAATTCCTTTCTCTATCGTCTTTGCTCGACAACACTTTTATCCCGGTCCAGGGAAGGGACAAGTTGGTGTGGTTCCTTGCCCCTTCAGGGGATTTTACTGTGACTTCCTTCTCCAAAAGGTCATCCAATCCCCCACTTTCCCCCTCAACCCTACTTTGATCCTTGCACAAGTTTGGCTGACCATTGCACCTCCAAAGGTGCAAACTTTTAACTGGATCGCAGGTTCAAACAGGGCACTCACAGTGGATCACCTACAAATGAAAGGAATTCCTATTCCTAATAGGTGCATCATGTGTTTGTGCCAAGAGGAATCCGATAATCACCTATTTCTGCACTGTAATGTGGCTCATGAGATTTGGAGTCTAGTTCTACAATGGTTTGGGGTGCTTTGGGTTTTACCTCCAACGGTAAAAGACCTCCTCGCTTTGAATCTGGCTGCACATTGGCCGAAGGCCGGCAGAATCCTTTGGAAAGCAACTTTGGCAGCAACAATTTGGACATTTTTCGGGGACAGGTCTTCCCTTGTCCTTCACTCTTCTTGAAGGTTACATCCTTAGTAACCTTCTCGGCAGTAAACGACCCCTGGTTCAAGGGCATTCCTATGGACTCTTTCAGCTGGAATTGGAAGCATATATCATTCCACAACCCGAAGAAAAACAAAGTTTAATCAGCTTCGATTGCTCCTCCCCAAGGAGTGATCAAACTTAATTTTGACGGTTGCTCTTTAGGCAATCTTGGCCACACAGGTGCGGGAGGGGTCTTTAGAGATCATCTTCAAAACGTCCTCTTCTCCTACTCCGAATACCTTGGTATCCACGATTCGCAGTTCGCTGAATCAATGGCTCTCCTTAGAGGCATACAGAGCTTCGATCAGTCTTGGGGACAGACTCTCTTAGTGGAGAGTGACGCTAGGAACATTATCTCTTGGGCTTCCAAGTCAGCTTCTTCCCCTTGGTACCTTGTGCCCATTTATGATGAAATTGAACGTCTTTGCAGGGATACACCAATCTTATGGACGCCTATCTCAAGGACATCGAACGGGTTCGTCGATCTACTAGCTAAGGACGAAGCCATGGCATGCACTGAAGATTTAGCACTATAGCGGTTCGTTTTTGGAATGGGCACAAAGCTTGCATTCTACTTGAACCCCTTCTGGACTTACTTTTCGGTCCTGTTAGCCTCTTTTTTTGTACATCTACATTTTACTTTGTACGGGGGTAATCTTATAAGCCCATTTTGCATACAGTCTGTTGGCCTATTCTTTTTACCAGGAGTCCTAGCTGTTAGGTACTATTGGATTGTACTTCATCTCGTGTATCTATCGTTTCATATCAATACAATTGTTAAACAGTTCTAAAAAAAAAACGTTTGAGCCAATTTCTGTGAATAGAGAAGTCTGTGATGATCTTCTGCCTTTCTCCATACAAAAGGAAGATACCTAGACTAATTTGGAATATGAAATTACCCATTGGAAAAATACCCTTAGCTTTTGAATTCAAGCTTACCTTTTGAATTATGGGCTGGTGTCTTGATGTATAATATTCAAAATATTTCTATTGACATGCATGTAAGATATTCATGTTATTTGTTTTCTTTTTTTTTCCTTGAAATTGTTAACTATTCTATTTAGTAAAGAGAAGTACAATAGGTGAAAAAATAGGCTTCCCACTTGCCAGGAGCTCTATATAAAATATAAGCTTCCCACATGAGCTCTATACAAAAGTTGAAAGGAAGAACCTAGATGGGTAGCTTTGTACAAAAAATCACCAATCAGGTGAGAGGAGATGGTCTAGGTACAAAAATTCCTTCCTCAGACTAAGAACTAGGTGGAGAAGGAAGGGTCATATTGTGTTGTTGTAGCAACCTCCTTAGCGAGAGTCAACTTCTTGGTTGGCCTTGCTCCAAATATGCCTCTGTGAGACGTCCATATCCTCGCAAATGTGCGCAATTTCATTAAAAATGTGACTAAGTGACCAAGGGCATAGAGAGGAGCCCAGGGCCCATCGGATAACATTCTTGGAGTGGCTCTCTACCACTAACGAAGGGCTCCACTGAGGGTTAAACAATCTGATGCCGTCAAGAAAAGCGAGGGCCTCTGTCGTATGGGAGTCTGAGTGTCCAATAGTTTTGGGGGAGGAGGTGAGAATATGACCTCCATGATCCCTGAGTAAGCCACCAATCCCTAAGGGCCCAGGGTTGCCAAGAGAGCAACCATAAAAATTTAGTTTGGTCTGCCATGGATTTGGTGGTCTCCAAAGGTAGGCCTTGGGGAATGCGAACCTGACTTAAAAGGGTATTGCCTGCCCAATGTTCAAAAAGTCGGCCGCCCGACCGCCTAGGCGGCTATTTAAAAAAAACACCTAGGTGTTCTTAAGGCGAGACTAATTAGGAGCCAGAACTAGGCGGCCGCCTAGGCGGTCGATTAGACAGTCAATAAGGCGGAACTAGGCACCCGCCTAGGCGGCACATAGGGCTTTGGCAGAAATTTTTTTTCAGGTGGGGGCAAAAAGGACATTTTACCCCCTTAAAAGGGGGGATAAGGGTTTGAGGGGACATTCTTGCCCCCCAAAACAAATTTAGTGAACTGTAGAGAGAAATAACTTGAAAAAAACTAGATTTGAAGATTTTTTGAGAGCGAATTTCTTTTTCGAAATCCACAAATGGTCACGTTATTAAAGGATATTCAACCCCAATCTTTTTGAGACTTATAGGCGTTGTAAAAGAGGAGATTTGGGATCCCTAACATTTTGGTTTGGCCCGAAATTGAGTCCACTTCAAGAAGGTTCGTATATTTCAATAGTTGTAATTAGGTTTTGTATTTTTCTTCCTTTAATGTCTAATAATATTTATTGCTATTTGTATTTTTTCTTTGATACTTTGTCATATATATTTCATATGTTATTGTCTATTTGGAATCTTGGATTATTATTTATTAATTAGTTTAATAATTGCGTAATTCTTAATTGCTTTTTAAATAATTGTATGGGCAAAGTGTTTTCTTGAGTGACTTTTGATTTGTGAGATTTAAATGACATCTCGAGTTCATTTTATCTTTTAATGTTCATTTTGAGTTATACTTATTTCATTTACAATCTAAAGCTGTAAATGTTTAGGTTTGATCTGTTCTTCTGGCAACTTAACAATATATTACAAACAAAAACTTATTAAATAATAAAATAGACAATTTTATAAAAATTTTTTTGGGTTTGGGCACCCACCTTATCGCTTAGGCGGCCCAGCCCCCTCACCGCCTAGGCGGATGCCTCCGCCTTATTGAACATTGAGCTTGCCAATCCTGAAAGAAAGCCTAATGGGGGAGTCCTTTGAAGTGTTTGTGGTTGGTCACTCCGAAAATAACCAGGGACTTAATCCTTTCGATCACAGATGCTGGCAAATACCTTTCTCCATGGAAATCCTACTGTTTCTCTCGGTACAGATCATCCTAAGAATAGTCGTGACTGATGCCTTCCACAAAAGGATGCCAGCTTTGGGCCAGGGAAAAGGGTGGAGGGAAAATGTGAGCGTTACTTTCTTCATCAGCATAACACATCATGCAACTGTTGTGAATGGGCAGGCCCCTCTTTTGAAGCTGGTCCAGTGTGAGGACCCTTTCTGGCAGGGCAATCCAATTAAGAATTTGTATTTTTGGTGGAAATGGAGGACTATGCTTGGGCCACAATGGATGTGGGGGAGAGAGGAGGGCTTGGTGGCTGTAGAAGTTGTGATAAAAGGATGAAACCGAGAAAACCCTGACGGGGCCGGGCACTAGATAATATGGTCATGACCTTGAGAGGCAAGGAAGGTAGTGTGAAGTGTGGAAGAAGCAACTTCTTGGTCTTTGAACTTCATGTTATTTCTTAATATTTTGGATTTCTTTCATTTTTTTCAAACTTTTGTTTGGAAATAAATTCCTGCATAGTAACTCCGATAAATTGTTCAATGGAGAAACACCCTTCTTGGCTTTGAACTGAAGCATATTTATTGGCTGGTGATCTCTAACCGCCACTCAAATAAATATTTATACTACCATACATAATAAGAGTTGTTTACTTTTTTTAGTGCTTTGGATTTCTTACTTCTATATTTTGATGGAAAATAAATTCCTGCAAAGGAACTCACGCACCGAACTGGTGTCTCCAAGCCCCCTAGACCTGATCCTTCTGGGGTCTGTCTCCCACTTTTTTATTAGACCCAAATTACTGCACCGAACATGTCCTCTTTGAAAAATTCAATTTTCACCCCCCCAATGAACCCTCCACACTCCCTTTCCTCTGCTTTCTCCATATGGCGAAGAGGTGATAACCCTTAAAAGGGGACATTACCCCTGTCCAAGTACTCTCCATGTGTACCCTTGATTTCCAGTGTCTACCCACCGTCTTCCTCCCCCATCCCTCAAAAACTCTCATTCTGCAATCCCTTGCTGGCATCAATTTTTTGATCATGGGGCACTTGATTTCATAGATAGGGGCACATTCCATATGGCCGAATGAAAATGTTGGCCTTCGTTACGCCTCAGCATGGAAACTCTTTGCAATCTTCCATTCTGGCCGCCACTGAAGTGAACATTAGAAGAGTGATGTACATAGCTAAGTTGGGCATAGTAGCTCAACTTATAGTAGCCAAGTTGGCCATAGTAGCTTAACTTAAGTGATCGGCTGTGATAAAAATTGAATTTGCTGTGGTGCAATCTTTCTCTCTATCCACTCTCTAATGGGAATCATTAGCTCCTGTTACACTAGTCCACGTAGAGCGGAAACCCTAGAAAAGAGCTAGGATGATGAAACTGCGCCAGGTATATGAATGGACTGCACCAATCAATTCAAGATGTGGTAGTTTTGCAGCGGTATTGCACCTTTAATGAGGTGTATAACATTTCAAAGGGAGTTGAAACGCAGCAAAAATGACCCTCAAACAGGTGGAGTGCAAGTACGAGTAATGGGGGAAATAGGTAGCAGCCCATGGTGAGGATTTTGGGAGAAAAGACAGCATGATTGGTACTGGTTCGACATCTTGCACGGCTGGAACACCCATCCAGCAAGGGTGCCCTGGACCAAAAAGGGGTTGTTTCATGAGTCGGGTGACCTAAACGGGGTGCCGGTAGCAACATCAAATGCTACGAGTGTTCAGGGATTGGGCATGTCTCATTATATTGTCCAAATCTCAAGTTCATTAACCTTTCTAAGGAGTTCTATGATGAGGACAACAAGCATTCGTGATCCCATCTATGTTGAGCCGGTTGATGAAGAGGACCCGGAAGTAACCTATAGTGATCATGGGGAGGTATTGGTGATCCAGCACAGCATGATTACACCCCGAGTAGTAGACGAGGCAGGTTGGTTTAACCCGAAGAATTTCTCGTCACCTTCAAAAGGATTTCTCATCACCGGGCTTTGATGAGTGTTCAGATGTAGAAGGTATCAATCCAATTTTTGAAGAAGAACCAAGTGAAAACAAGGAAGATGACAATGATAGAGATGAAGACGAAGAAGATTTGGAAGCGGAAGTTGCTGATTTGGTTAGTGAACTAGGGGTTGGAGATGATCATCTCGAAGATGCTCCCCTGGTTTGTTTTAGGGATGAACTAAGGCCATTTCAGCAGGGTTTAATGGCTGTACTGATGCAATTTCAGCTGGTTAATGTGATTGAACCGATGTACATATCACGGTTATTCTATCAACATATAATAACCCTTTCCTCAAGGGGTTCTCAAATGTGTTTATGGATACATCAACTGATTACAGAGACTTAGTTTCAATTTGCAACCATTGTATTTTGACTAGTGCAATAACCCATAAGTCTCAGGATCGTATTTACAATATTCAAGTTGAAGACGGTTGCAGGACTAATACAAATTCATCTTAGCACGCTTCAAAACTCGAGGACACGTTTTCTCCAATCAGGGGAGAATGATGGAGGGAAACACTATTCTTATTTTAACGATTTGTTTAATTGGAAAGGATTTATCTTTTTATTTTAGTTTTATGGTCTATTTTTAGGGTCTTAAGTTCTTTTTAGGGAGTTTAGGAATTTTTATATGTTTTTAGTATTTTAAGAGATGTTTAGAAAAATGGTTAGAATACTTATGGAATTATTACTTGTTTTATCAGGGTAAAAATGTCATTATGATTTTTCTTTTAATTGAAGGGACTTATTGGCGTATTTTTATGATGTTTTAACTTCATTGCGTGTAGTTCTGGTCTTGTTTTTATTATAATGTAATAAAAGGGCTGGGGGTGTTAGGGTTAGTAACGCTTTTGGGGCGTGAACAGTAAAAACATATTGTGAATAGTGCCAGCAAGTCCTATCTAGGATTTTGAGGTCACATTTTTTGTGCAAGGAAAGCCAGATTCACTCAAATCTGACCTATTGTGATGGTTATTGAACTGTTTTTGGTATCTATTCTCTTTTGTACTTTATTATTAGAATGGAGCTTTTGGAAGTGATTTACAGTAGCAATGTTAAGGAGGCAATAGCATGGCTGCTTCGTTCATAATACACCCTTATGGATCGCTGTCCTTCAACCACGGCACTCTTGCTGCTGCTTTCTAATTTCCTCTTGCTTTAACATGGGTTATGTACGTGCTTGATTCGCTATCAGCTGCCCATCACTTATCCGAGAGGCCCATGCATTCTTCCTTATGGTCCAGCTCACCTAAAAGGCATCCTTCTTTTTAGTTTTTGTTTTCCTGAGATCTGATTTGACACCACTAATTCAATCGAGTCATCGTAATCTGCAATTATTTACATATTCTAAATCCTGCCCATCCTGAATGTTGACACTGTCCTGACCATTCAAAATGTTTCCTGAAATCTGGCTTCAAGAGCCAAGGCAGTTCAGATTGGAAAGGAAGATGGTCACATGACATAGTCTCCAAGTGATGCGTAACTTATGCGCTGAAACCATATATCCCTATGTGAATCTGCTCTCTCAATGCAGGATATAGCAAGGCCATACAGCTTGGACATCATTGGGTCCCTACTCTCTTGGAGCCTTTGATCATGTGTAGCTGGTTTCAATCAAATGAGGTTCGTGAAGTAATAATGGCCCAAACGTATTGAGAGTTCATTCATACTGACAGGGATTTGCCTGCTCTTCTTTCATGGGAGAACTGGATAACATTAGAGTCATCAATTATGACGCAAGGATCACTCCACCAACCCATTCTCCACCAATGTTTCTAGCTCTGGGATTGTTGGATCCATACATTGAGGTAAATCAAATGAAAGTTCTCTGCCAGAGAATAAGGGTCTTAATAGTCCCACCTAACTTAGTTTCTCTGTACTCCAAGACATTTTTTCCTCGCAGACTGTTAGCAAGTCAAATGTCATGTCTCATTCTCAGAAGAACTCTGCGCTGTGTTGTTAATATGTAGACATTAAGGCATCCCTGATTTTGGATGTCAAATTATTTATTTTGCCACGTAGCTTGGAAGGACCGTCTTGCCATGCATATTAGAAATCTTTGCAAAATTATACGCTTTTGAATTCTTTTGGTTCTTATGCAACAACTTTCTTTGTACTGTTTATTCCCTTAATCAAGGCACATGAGGGTATCTACTTAGTAAAAATTCTCTCACATAGAATACTACTAGCTGACTGCTCTTCAACTTAACTGCCACGAAGTCTTACACACACATTTCCATTGCAGCTCTTGGTTGACAAAAGGGCTCCGAGCACTGAGCATGCTCGTGCTAATTCCAGCAGCAAGGAAGGTAGGGAACAACAGAACTTTGGTGATCTAATGTTCTTAACTAGTTAATTTTAACAAAGTTTCTCTGGCTATGGATTCATGCTTAATTTGTGCCTCGTTGGCAAATTATCTTTTCTTTTTGTTTTTTTTCCCTTCCAGTTGCTACTACATTCCATGGATTAGTTAGCATATGCATTGTCTCATGATTTGTTCTTTTTTTTAATGGGTTTTTGCTTCCAATTTCTCAAATTTCTATAGCGAGCTACTTTTATGTCACACATGTACATAATGTTGGACATACAGACCCTCTTGCACATGCATACATACATACATACCTTCACATATGGAGACACACTTGTACACACTACATTATAATACTAAATATGAGCTGAGGGAGCATGTGTAAACCTTTTGGACAATTACACCCATCATAACTTTTAGTTATAGAAAAAAACAATTCTATTTAATCTTTGTTATTGTAGATTTCTGAGGAGTAATGATGGATGCTATTGAGGTTTTCTGTGTGTATGTGTGCACGCGCGTGTGTGCTTGTGCGTATGTGTGTCTGTGTGCATGTGTGTTGTGTGTATGTGTGGGTATGTGTGTGAAAACTGGATCTCCGTGAGTGATAGCTAATCCTACCAAAAGTATCATATGTGCTGCTTCATGCAGCAAGGGGTTACTTGACTCGTGCCGTTGGACCAATGCACCACACACACTACTTGGCTTGCACCACAAACATTTGGCTGCACCAGTCGGCCTGCATCACTCACACCAACTGCCCCATTCAGCCTGCACATATGCACTATGCCGCTTGCACCATACACACCAACCTGCTGAACCACACACACCAGGCTGCCTGCACCACATGAGCCTTAGGAAAAAGGGGTCTGGCAAACTGTCATGGGGATAAATATCTCACAACGCGCCATGCAGCACCAGGCCGTTGTCCTAGCACAACAAGTCTCAGCCAGCCTTCACACACCACGCAGGAGACAATCACACGTGCAAGGGACACACAAAGCAATGTTCGAGGGACGTAGCTCACTGGTATTCCACTATACAATTGCCAAAGTATAGATCCACGAACTCCTCAACTATGAGAGCCACGTTTACACATTTTAATTTTGAATACACAGTACACATGTCAGTGATGCCTTCACCATGAATCGTATGGAGGCCGCTTGGCCACCACACACTCTGGGTTGGCCATCTGGCCACCCACTCCCTCGGTCGGTTGCACACAATCAACCCCTATCCCACGATCTTGTACTAGTAAGGTATAACTGCCCATCACTTTTGGTGGTTGGTGTGCCCACCTTCTCCACTACCTCAATCCACACCACCTGGCTCCTTGATGAGAGGGGTTGGTTTCACCTAGTCAACCCCACATGGCTCATGGTTCTAGCGTGCAGCTCACTCGTGGTGTTGCACAAGGCCCTTGTGACAAGCGATATCCTCCTACAAGGTCACTAGGTTGGCCTTGAAGGACTGAGTGAAGGCCTTGAGGTTGTACATGAGCCCTCCCATATGAGCATCATAGGCACCACAGCACTCCTCCAACTTGGCCTCTAAAGCACCGATCCAAGCTTCCAAGGTAGTAAGGTTTTACTCGAAACCACCATCCTGGACCGCTTAGGTGAGTTGCTCCAACAGCTGCTCGAGGTGGTCGCTATGATCTCGCACATCACTATGCCATTAGCCATGGTGACATCCAACCTTTTGGTTTGATACCAACTATCACAGGGGCAAATTTCTTACTGCACCCTGTGCGGTGCCAAGCCTTAGTCCTAGCACAACCAAGGGTCAGCCAGCCTTCACACACGGTGCAAGAGAGAGAGAGCTCACAGTCACACGCACAAGGGACACATAAAAGCAATCTTTAAGGGCCGTAGCCCAGTGGTGTTGCACTATACAATTGAAGTATATAGCCACAGATTCCTCAACTATGAGCCAGGTAAGTGGTACTTATAGCCCAACTTTACATGTTTGAATTTTCAATATGCAGTGCATATATGTCAGTCATACATTCCGATTGTAGGAATCTTGATTCCGTTTGGATCAGAGAGCGATTCCCAAATAGTTGGAATCCTGCTTCATGTGTTATGTATTTACGGACGGTGATTCCGATTATAGGAATCATTTGTTCACCTGCAGTGCCGACTCTAGGAATCATTTGGCTGCCCCCAATTCTGTGATTCTGATTCCTAACACGATTCGGAACCACAGGCATTTCCAACAACTATAATTTGACTCCTGAAAATATTTAATTTACTATTATTATTTGCTAGAATACATCTCCATGTTTTACTTAACAGTTGTATTAAGTCTGTGGGATTCCTTATTTTTGTGTTTTTGTAGAACTTATTTTGTTAATGATGTTAAGACAAGTTAGGATTGGTTCTTTGATGGAGTTCGTTCTGTGCAAATCCTCAAGGCAATGCTGCCATTATTTTTCCGCCAAACATGAAATCGTTGATACACTAAAAAGGATCATGAGATCCTTTTTCAGCTGAGAACTTGTAAGAACTTAGTGGTGTGCAATGTTTTTCATTAGATGATGTTAAGGGCGTCTCCCTCCACATGCAAGCAATCCTACTTTAATGTCCAAATTTTAGCCACTATCAACTTCAGGAAAAATGTTTACACCCTCTATATTATGTGGTACTAGATTAGGAAATGAATACCAATCTATGCTCTACCTCTCTGCAGTATGATAAAGATGCCATCGCAGAATTTTAGCCTTTCTTAAATTGCATGAATATGCATTTTTGATACAAAATCTGGACCTAAAACCGGATTGCTGGACAACCCTTGCCCCCTTTTGAATCTAGGCTGCCAGGTTTTGGGCGGCCTGGACCCCCCGGTTGCCCACACCCCCTTCGGCCGCCTAGGCGCCGGCCAGCGTGTTTTGGAACACTGCTTCATTTGTCTGGGTTGAGCACTTAGCTCCTTGATCCTCCCACTTGCAAAGATGTCGATGGATCCATATTTGCGAGGATAGATTGATGGATCAGTTCTACCAACATTAATGGCTAATAATGCGATCATTCTAACTTGAATTCTCGACTCAATTGATGTCCTCGTTGCATAAAACTTCAGGGATCTCAAAGCCCTAGCTGGAACATGCTTGTCAAGGATTGCAGAGGGACAATAACTGTGTTTTGATGTCAGTTCAAGAAATCGAGTTGGATGGATGGAGTTGATTGGGTCGGTGCTGTCAAGTAAGAGTGCCCCTCAACTTTATCTGACACAAACGGTAGTAGTGTTAAGAGTTTGGGTTCATTACGCCACAAATTGGGTTCCCCTTTAGGTGGTTGATGACACCAGTATACATGCTCACATTATATATATGATATATAGATATGCACACACTCCACAGCCATTGAGGAAGATGTTTTGAAAGAATTATTTAGAGGGAGAGTAAGGGAGGTCTGTGGTGCTTGGTGCTTTTCCTTGCGGTGTATGTGGGGGGCTTGATAGAATGTGAGGAATATTTGAGATAATCAACCTTAATAAGTTGATTGATTCTTGCACATCATGTTGGTATGGGCCACTTGGGTTTGACTCAGCCATGACTAGATATTATCTGTATTTATAGGACAGATTGAGCTGAGAGGTTTCTTGAGGGCATGAAGAACCAGAGCACCAAACAAGTCTTGGACCAATGACCATAGATGCTCCTGAGCAGATGAGGTCCTTCAACCTTACAGTTTTGAGTTGATGTTGCTAGATAGAGATTAGAGGGACATGGTAGGTGGGTCCCAATGTCTGCAGTGGGCCAATTTCTGATTTGATTAGAAAAAATTGAGAGCTCTACATGAAAATAAACTTCAACGTAAACCAAACGAAGCTCAGTCCTTACTCTACGAATAATAAAATTTGAACCTTACATATTATTGCTTAAGGTTGAAAATTGTTGTTCGAAGTTTATGGTTATAGTTTCTATAAAGTTACCAAGTGGAAACTTGTCATAAACCAGCAAGTTATGGAACTAAAAATTGTTAGTTTAGGTCAATCCATTAAGAAACGCAGAAGAAAAGATTGACGATGCTGTTTGAATAAGAATGTGAGTAATAACCTGGCCCTTGTATATGAGCCTGTTATAAGTGGAGTGATATTCGTACTGGCGCAAATTCATTTGCTAATTTTGAGTAATAAGGTTTTTGTGGATCAGTTTTATGTTGTCTGCTGTGCCTGTTGGGAAATGAAGGGGCAAAGGCATTGTCAGTTTTAAAGTTTGCAAAATGAGCCCTTCTATACAAAGGTCATTTTTGAGTCTTGAATGTGGGAGACATCGGGAACTAGTCTTGTTCACAGTCAAGTCTTCTCCTAGTTTTGACCAACCAACCTTACGGCTAACTCACCAGCTGACCCTGATGAAGTGCAGACCAGATTTTATTTTTCAATTTTCCTGGTGTAATTATGCAGTTTGCATCAAATTATTTCCCGTGAGTAAGTGAGGTGCCCCATCTACTACTTTTGGAGTAACGACCTTTGATCGTTTTGAGTGTTATCTTGTAAAGGTTCTTGTGTTGATTTCTACAAAAGCATCTCAAACATTTGAACCGTATTTGATGAATATGATGCTTTCTTCTTTATGTTTTCCACAGGTGATCAGGCATTTCCCCAACCTCGAAGCTATAGACCGCCAAATACCATCGGTGATGAATTCTTGAGTAGGCAAGTATCATTTCTTTATTCACATTGCTGACTATACAGAGACTGTTTTTAGCTGCTGATATGAAGTGCTAATGATTGTGGAATATGTAGATTCACACGGAATGCAGGCCTAGTGTCATCAGGCGTGGCCAGAAACTTGTACAGAGTGGGAAATTATATCAAAGATAATGTCGACGACATACTTTATCCCTATAGGAGGCGACCCAAATAGTACTCGAGGCTGTTCTTTAATCTGTGTATAATAAATTTGGGGCGCGAAGTGCCTGCATCCTCATGGCATCCTCCACTCATGTTTTTTATTCTGAGTCTCGGTTGTTACTCTTGAATCTTACTCTGGACAAGTTGTTTTCTTGGACATCTTTCATCATTTTTGTATTGTTAGATTGCTATTAATAGCTTTTATTCTTACATCTGTTGCATATTTCCCACGATCCATTTGTAGACAAGTGAGGTTCTGGGTAGATGTGCTCCACAATAATGAAACAATACCAACCAGTCCTTCAATATTGCAGCCTTTGACGCTCATAAGGTGATTGTATGCAATTGGATAGCAGTTGGATCCATCTTTAGTTCAGGAATGGATAGAAATTAGGGGTTAGGGGTGGGTAACCTGTGGGATTGACCTGCCAACACAATGGGTGGACCTAATTTGAGTTCAGAAATGGTCCTATTTTTTCAAGAAGAGGGATCTTGTAAAGGTTTTTTGAGGTGCACTTTAGTTTGATTGTTTAGGGCCTCAACTTTATATAAAATTTTTCAGTTTTAAAAAGTTTAAAAATATCTTTTAAAGTAAGAGAGAACAACACTAAAATGGATAAATCACCAAAAAAAGAAAATTCTCGAGGTGGATAAATCAATGGTTTAGCAGCAGACTGGTTACTTTGTCACAAGGGTGTAAGTGGGCCTAATGGGCAGGATCGGCCTGGTATGGGTAGGGTGGGCCTCTTAATGGGCGGAGCCTGGGCCTGAGTAGTAAGGTCTGACGGGCCCTTGTTATAAGTTACGCAAAATGTGCATAATGTGATATATATTATATAATGTAATTTTTTTTATATAATTTTTATAATATAATTTTATAAACTAAATATATTATTTACATAATAGCTTATGTAAGGGTGTGATTTGTGTAAAGTTGCAATCTTAAACAATGAAATTAAAGTGCGCCTTCAAATTTTATTACAAACGTAATTTTGGTATAAAAAGTGGCTTGAGAATCTATTTTCATTTCTAATTATAAAATTTTTAAACTGCAAAAATGTTTCAAATCAAGTAGATCTATGAACATATGAAAATCTAAAAAATGGCCGGTCCAGATAATATATTGTAAGATGCACTATTTTGGGGCGAAATCTTTTTATTTTTTCATAATTGTACATTTCGATGTCAAAATGATCAATGTGAGGGTTTTCCAATATCAAAACAACCTTTTATGATGGATTTTCAATGTGCATTTTAATTCTACATTTTAAGGTTGCAACCTTATATAAACTTTTCTTTTATATAGACTAAATAGATTATTTACAGTCTTATATCTTGGTTATATACTTCTTATTATTCTACCCATATTTTTGGTGGAATTCTGATAAAGTCAGGCCAGGCACACCTTGGGTTTTGAATTTTTTGAAACTGATCGGGTCTGGGTTAGCACCCTTTGATCACAAGTTGGGGCTAGGCCAGTTTTGCCCCAACCTGCTTGCATGCCAACTATTATAATATGTGTTTCACCAAGTTCTTTTGTTAAGTATTTTATTGAGAAATGCTCAAAGTACAATGATCTAGGTTTTTTAATATGAACAAGGAGACATTTTGGTAGTTTGATTTCACTTAAGTGGCTTGAGCAAGATAATATAAGTACCTTCCATACTTTGGGTTATGATTCAAGAAAATGATTTTTCATCGAAAATGAGATATGTTCCTTGTTCCTAAATAAGTGGGGTTTAATTTCCTTAGGGTCATGATTTAAGAAAAATACTTTTTTTTTATATTGAAAACGAATTATGTTCCTTGTTCCTAAATAAGAGGGGGTAAATTTGTGATTTGAATTGGGCCATTTAAGTAAGATTAAGTCAAATGACAATTATCCCTTTTTCTTTATGTTTTGGAACTTGGAACAGATTTTCTCAAGAAAATAGCACATTCGTTTTGTTTCTGTTTTTTTTTTTTGTTTTTGTTTTTTGTTTTTGTTTTTTGTTTTTGTTTTTTGTTTTAGTTTTTAGTTTTTTGTTTTTTTTTTTTAAATTTGAATTTGAATTTAAATTTGAAACAAGTAAGGGTAGAACTTTCATTTGGCTTAGGCCACTAAAGTTAAACTAAATGTAGCAACTTCTCCTTGTTCAGGGTAAGGAACCAAGAATAATATTTTCAATAAGAAAAATGTTTCTTTGATCATTATCCTCAACAAGGGGGTAAGACTTGGTTGGCCTTGAGCCAAATGATGAAACTACCCCTATATAATTAGGGTTGGAAGCCCCGAATTTCAATGATAAAAAAATCTTTTAGGCTAGGGCGATTTAAGCGGAGCCAAAATGCTAAAATTCTTTTTGCTCTTTTTAGGTTCGAAACATAGAAATATTATTTGTATATTTTCTACCAAAATAATTGAGAAGTACTTGAGAGGAATTGTATAAAGGAAACACTGATGATTTAAGAGAACTTTACACAAATATCCCTCAATATTAATGTTATTAGAAAAAAAAAAAATCAAATCAAGGGGTTGGCGGAGCAAGAAGAACCAACAATCGACACAAGGGCCCTTTAGGATCAATTTGGTGATGAGCAGTGTGTGTGTATGTTTTAGGGCTAATTAGCTAGAGGAAGCTGAGAAGGGTCATGATGGTAGGACCATTACTGAACAGGAGCACCATTGTGGTAACTGAAAAAGCCAAGGTGGTGGAAGATAGAGCCTAAGGGCTTGTTTGGGAACATGGATTTTTTAATATTTTGGATATTATCAAAATCTACTTAATGGTATTTTCAATGGCTAGGATATTAAAATTTCATGGAAATTAAAATCGTGAAAAATCATCTAACTTTTCTACGATTTCATTTCCACACCAAAATCTGTTCTTTTGGATTTCCAAGGTCCATGGATTCCACTTATTGGCCCCTCGACCCAAAAATTAGGGAATGAAAATATCTGCATGAAAATATTTTCATGTAAATATTATGTTATGCACATTTGGTATGAGACAGATATGAAAAATTATATCAAATTTTAGAGAGAGAGTACCTAATTTTTTTTAAAAAGAAACTATATCAAACTTTTTAGAGAGAGAATCTATCTCAAATTTTAAGTTTTGGAGAGAGAAACTATATCAAAATGTTAGAGAAACTATATCAAATTTTAGAGAGTGAAAGGACCTAAAAGTTTTAGAGAGATAAACTATGTCAAATTTTTTAGAGAGAGAAACTCTATTAAATTTTAGAGAGAAAAAATACCTTAAAATTTTTAGAGTAGTCTCAAATTTTTAGAGAAGAAATCATATTAATTTTTAGAGAGAGAAATATCTCAAATATTTTAGAGTGAGAAACTATCTCAAGTCTTAAGTTTTAGAGAGATAAAGTATCTTAATATTTTGGAGAGAGAAACTATATTAAATTTTAGAGAGAAACTACTAAATTTTTTTTAGAGAGAAATATCTCAAAATTTTTAGAGAGGACTATCTCAAGTTTTACGTTTAGAAAGATAAAAGTATTTTAAAATTTTAGAGAGAAGAATTATATCCAATTTTAGAGAGAGAAACTATCTCAAATTTTAAGTTTTAAAGATAAAATACCTTAAAATTTTAGAGAGCAAAACCGTATTAAATTTTAGATTGATAAAGTACTAAAATTTTTAGAGGGAGAAACTATCTCAAAATTTTTAGAGAGAGAAACTATTTCAAATTTTAAATTTTAAAAAGAAAGTATACATTAAATTTTTATAGAGAGAAACTAAACCACAATTTGGAGAGAGAAATTGTCTCAAAATTTGTAGAGAGACACTATCCAAAATTTTGAGTTTTAGAGAGAGAAAGTATATTAAAATTTTAGATAGATAAATTATATCAAACTTTGTTACCAAACAATGGACATGAAAATGATTGTAAGGAATCAACAAATTTTGTATTGTACATCCAAACAAGAATTATTAATATTTGAAATGTTGGGTGGGTGTGGCCTTTAAAGGCCTTATGAGTGCTTGTAAAATGAAATGATATAGTGGAACATGAACTCAGTAGGAGTGTGGTCCCTCGTGGACCATACTAAGTAAATAATGTTTGCTGATACTGGACTGTGCTTGATGGTTTAGGCTAGTCGGTTGGAAAAAACTCATGTTAGCTAGGCATATAGTAAACTGATAAAGGTTTTAATGGGTTATCCCTTGATGAGGTCGGAGTATGCTCGGATGAGTGAGCCGAGGGCTGTGTAACCCTTGTGTGTGATGGTGGCCTTCAAAGACGGGGCCAAAGTCTCATTCATGTACTATAACATGGCATGCATATTGCTTGACAGTCTAGACCAGTTGGTTGGGAAAAACCTATGTTACCTAGGCATAGAGTATAAATCGATAAGGGTTCTAATAGGTCATACCTTGATGAGGTCGGAGTATGCCCGGTTGAGTGAGCCGAAAGACTTTGTGATCATTGCGTGTGATAGTGGCCTTCAGAGACGAGGCCAAAGCTTTATTCATGTACCATCATATGGCATTTATATTGATAGATCGTTTC
>NW_006495273.1:9645365-9697975 GCF_000471905.2 Amborella trichopoda | reverse complement strand
CCCGATCTCTAGATATTTTATTTATCAAATTTGGATTTATAAAATTAAAAATATTGATTTTACATTGGTTTAAATATTCAAATAAATTCTAAAATTATTTTATTGAGTTTTAAAAAATTTAAAATTGCATGGGGGCTTATTATGCACATGGACCCACCATGACCTTGATGGTGGGGCCCATGAGATCCTCTCATGGGTGGCACACCCCACCCATTTAGAAGCTTTCTATTTTTATGATAAGTGATTTTGGCTCATAGGCCAAGTTGTAATGTGTTTTGGAAAGGTATTGGCTTGTGGCAGTTTTGAATGAATTTTTGGAAAGCATGAGAAGACTTGTGCATTATTTTGGTATTCACAATATTATATTTGGAATTATTTAATTTAATTTTTATTGATGGGAAAATGGTTTGAGAAAAGGGGATAAATGTTATAACACATTCTATAACGTTGATGACTCATCTATGGAATGGATGACTCAAATCTCTCACCCCACAAGTCATCCAAGATCAATGATTCATATTCAATCTCACAAGAAGAGATAAACCAAGGAAAATCTTAAAAAACCTTAATATTGTTCAAAGCATATAAAAAATGGATTCTCTACCTAAAATCTTTACATCTTATCTTTCTCTCTCCTAAGAAATTTTTTTTTTTTTCTCTCTCTCATGAAAACCTAAAGGGGGCATGTCGCGCTCTCTCATATTTGATCTCTCTCTCTCTCTCTCTCTCCCCCACATTGTAAAAAGGGACTAAAGGTTAGACAATGACGTTCTTTTCTCTCTCATATCTCAATTATGGATTTGTGGCTAAGGGTTTTAGGGTATAGCAAAAAGAGAATTTATCTCTCTCACATTAGGTTGCTAAGGGAACTCACTTAGGGTTTGAGTTTGTGATCAAAGGGATTTATGTTTTATTGGTGTGGCTTGGCCGAAACTTGCTTTCTTGATTGAGATTGAAGGTTGATCACTGATCCCGTGCCATCGGATGGTGGTGACTCAGTGTGGGTTGTAATAAGCTCGATTGAGGTAATATCCCGTGCCATCGGATGGTGGTGACTCAGTGTGGGTTGTAATAAGCTCGATTGAGGTAATATCCGACACTCTCTTTTTGTTTCTTGTCATATTTAATTATATTACCTTTATTTTCTCAAGCATAAGAATTGTAGATATTTTTTTTGTTTAAAAAAATTTGTTTAATGACATCAAGGTTTTTAAGATATTGGATTTGTTAGTTTTATTTTTTTTAAAGCAAGAATTATTGTAATAAGACTACTTGTAAATGATGTTTGCCAAAAGAAAAGAAAAAAAAAAAGAAAAACGATGAAGAGAAGAAAAATAAAAAATATATATTCCCTAGCAAGATCGCATTAGTCTATCTTTCATTGGTATCAGAGCTATTGATACTTGATGCCATTAGTTATTTTTTTCTCTTTACTGAGTCTAGATCAAGCTTGAGAATGAGATATAATAAAGCTAATGACCTTTGTAGTAAACTAATACACCCATAGTTAAGAATTATTGAAATATTCAAACACCGAAAAAGGAACTCTGCAACATGAATATTCTAAGATATTTTGGAGCAGTGATATGAATAAGATAATGATGTATTTTTCTATTTTATACTTAGTAATATTGTGTGTCTTTGAGAGTATGATCTACTTGCAAAATTTCAGTGGGAGATCCTAAAGGACTTGAGAGTTATGCACTCATCAACGAAGGGTGTCAGTTCTAACCCTGCAAACTTCAAGACCTGTTTATTGAGTTCTATGATTTTTCTTACTAACCATATGACTTTATTTCTAGCTAAAATTGGACTATGACTCATAAAATTGAATCTAATTTCAAACAAAAATAATTTCATTAAAAAATTCCTTATGGTTTGAAAGATATGGTCTATTTATTGAAGGGTGCGCAATTGTTGTTTTCTGTAACGAGAACTATTTCAATGGCTTACAAGTCATGATTTTATTTCTATTCTTAATAGGATGTTTTATAGTTAATACTAAGTTCTTAAACTTCCATTATGAGTCTATGTTTTAATAAAATTTATTTGAGAGAAAAATATCTATAGGAAGGGAGAAATAAAAATTTTGCATTAAAGAGAGGCTATCCTGAATTTTCTGCAATTTGGTATATTATTCATTGAGATATGAATAACTATATTTATCAAGCCTACTTAACGTAGTGATATGAGACTTGTGGAAATATATGTGTTACTATTATGCGTCTACTTTCCAACAAAATTGGTTTGAAAGGGAAAATCTATGAGGGTAGAGAGAAAAAACAATTTTACTAGATAGTATTAATCCTGAAATTCTGCAATATGATTTATTTCTTTGAAGAAAAGTATTAGTTGGGACTCACACAATGATGTTATGATTTTCTTTTGAGTCTAGTTTTTAACACAAAAGATTTAAGGAAGAAATTATTTGAGGATTGAGGGAAGCAATTTTTTATTAAAATGTGATTAACATGATTTTTTACTGAGAAAATTGCATTGTGACGTAAATATCACTAAAATGAAGACTCACTAAATGGTGTGATTTAAGGATGGAACTGAGCACTATTTTATATTTTTGACTCTATACTCAAAAAGCTTCGAAGATAAACTCTTTATGAGTTGAGAGATGTCATGTTTTTATCATGGGATGCTCATGTTCGGTTCTATAGTAAATTAAAAGGTGTGGCACGTTATGACATATCTTTGGATTCCTCATAGTGAAAACCTTTTTAAGGCTCATTTAAAAAGTTTTATAGTGTGATATGAGTATGGTTTATTATAATAAAACTTTAGAGAGAGATAATATAGAGTTGACAAGATATGACATTCTATGTGAAGAGTATTCGATTTAAGAATAACAGAAAGAAGAAAAAACACAATACCTATAAAAGCATATTGGTTTCTTTGAAATGAAATGATATATAGAGAGACTTGGTGGTAGCATAGAAACGCTAAATATTAGTGGGAGAATCGAAATTGTGATATTTGAAATGATGTGATGAAGAAAAGAATTTCTTCACAGTGTGAAACAGAGATAATCCAAGTGCTAAAGAGATTGACACATCGTGACATGCGAAACCGATGACCAATATATTACCTATAAATTGTGTGTTCTTCCAAGATCACAAAAAGCTTGTCAAACAAGTAAAAACAATAAATAAAAAAAGCCAAGGTACCACACAACATGGTTTTGAGGTATGAAATCTATCCCATATTACATATATAGGGAACGATGATTAAATAACTTTTTATTATGTTTAATATGCTTTGGTTATATTTTGGCTAATTATTTTATGAATATGTATGAAGTGTATGGACATTAAGTGATAGGTGCTAACAAATTTGAAAGAGCCGATTTTTTAATACCCTGTGTATTAGTGCCTCCTTGTGCTAGAGTATGAACTACTTAAGGTAGTAATGAACTACTTAAGGTAGTAATACACATGGAGATGTGATTTGATCAAAGGCTTTGAGGCTTAAGGATGAAACACGAGAGATGGGTGTGGCTTATTCAAATATGTAAACACAAAGGCAGTGTTTTGATAGAACTCGGTCGTAGTGACCATTCTCCCAATACTGTCAATAATATGATGTATTGCATGTGATGATGATATCTTGATAACACCTCCATATTTATCAAAAATGAAATATTTTGTCAATGCTTTAGTAGACATTATTTAGTCATGCTTTATTTTGGATAAAATTATAAGATGATATTTATGATTTGTTTTTGTGGCCATGAACTTGATTTGGTAGGAAATAAAAGGTGAATGCAGTAAAATGATTTATGAAGGCTGAACATGTATTTTACAATTAAATTGAATGATTTGAGAAAAACCTACATCTATGAATATGGTTTTGAGAAAACCACATAGTCTTCCAAGGTCCACTAAGTTTTTATGAAAATCATTTTAAATTGTCATACTATTATCTGACTATTGCTTGTGAATGCATATATATATATATATATATATAACATTCATATACCTTGACCAATGTTTCTAGTTATTTAGAATCATCGATTACCTAAGACCTTGAACCATATGGAATGTTGAAGGAATGCCATCATGCTAAGCTTCCTTGACACATGTTATGTTGATTAAATAACTTGGTTTGTATGAATTTACTACCAAGATGACTAGTGTGGTTGAACCTTTGTGGTTCATGAAGGTTTTATATATTGTGAACCCAACGGGTATTGAATTACTAATTGCATAAGAATGTTAAGCATGTATATGTTGCGTGTGCAATGATTGAGTGGGAGCAATTACAGTCCTACGCTTTTTTTAGCTGTTTGGATATTCAGATATACAGGTGCAAGCTATTTCACAAATCCAGATAGTGCGAAGTCACATTTAGATATGTGTTCATGCTTGGAGGGGGTACAGTTACTTGGAAATTAAAGAAACTAGATGTAGTAGAATTGTCCACCATGGAGATAGAGTATGTGGCGAATTGTTTGGTGGACAATGATATCGTAAGGATTAATAAATTTATTAATCACGTTGACTTTCACCCCGTGCATTGTGAGGCAGTAAGGATTTTCTACGACAATACGACGACGATATGTGTGTCATAAGAGGCACGATTTTGTAAGAAATCCAAGCGTATAAAATCATGTTTCTATCACCTGAGGAATGAGATGTGTGGGTTTGGTTGTATTGCTATAATGGAGATCAGCTTATTTGAAGAGGTTTTTTGAGCCCATGAACATATAACCCCATGCGATGAGAGTACATGATGATTTTTTGTGGCAAAAGGTCCATGATTCATGATGCGATATGAAATATGGGTTACGACCACTTTTGGGATGATATTTGTGCAGCAAAGGAAAAAAAAGTGTTGCCTCAATAAATCCTTTTGTTAAAGGATTGATGACGAAAACCATGATTAATGTATTGAGAGAGAATAAGTGAAAAAATGTTTGAGAGAGAGATTGTAATTGGGAGAGAGAGATGGGGATGAGAAAAAGTAAGGAAGAGAGAATGTAAGGCCATCAAAGGCTAAGTGGGAGATATTGAGTGAGTGTGGCCATTAAAGGCCTTATAAGTGTTTGTAAAATGAAATGATATAGTGGAACATGAACTCAGTGGGAGTGTAGTTACTAAGCAAACTATGTTTGCTGATATTAGGCTGTGCTTGACAGTCCAGGCCAGTCGGTTGGAAAAAACCCATGTTGCCTGGGTATAGAGTATAAACCAATAATGGTTCTATAGATTATCCCTTGATTAGGTTGGAGTGTGGCGGGATGAGTGAGCCGAAGAATTGTGTGACCCTTATGTGTGATTGTGGCCTTCAAAGACGGGGGCTAAAGCCTCATTCATGTACCATCACACGACATGCATATTGATGAACCGTTTAGCCACCTTTCAGGGTAAAGAGTATGCATGTGCGAGAGATACCCCTATACGCCATAGGAGGTGTGGTCGCATCAGGTCTAGGTGATCTTGGCCCGTCTCTAAGGGAGAACCTGAAATTTACATACTGGGATTGTGACCCCTTAGCTCATTGACCAGACTTTGGTGAGCCACTAATAAGCCCCTGCATTGACTGTGGGTTATGGGAAACACTGAGTTGGTTTGATAAAACAAGTATGGTCCGTAGTCCACATTTGAAGGTGAAGTGCCCCAGTATTTGAATGATTCCTAGACCATATGGATCCTTTTCCCATCTAATGATTTTAATTATGTTTTTTTATGGTATATATGATTTTAGAATTATTATTTGAAATTTTCTAGATCTCTAGATATTTTATTTATCAAATTTAGATTTATAAAATTAGAGATATTGATTTTACATTGATTTAAATATTAAAATAAATTTAAAATTGTTTTATTGAGTTTTAAAATTTAAAATTGCATAGGGGCCTATTGTGCACATGGGCCAACTATGGCCTAGATGGTGGGGCCCATGAGATCCTCTCATGGGTGGCACGCCCCACCCATTTAGAAGCTTTCTATTTTTGTGATAAGTGATTTTGGCTTGTAGGCCAAGTTGCTCTGTGTTTTGAAAATGTATTGGCTTGAGGAAGCTTTGAATGAATTTTTGGAAAGCATGAGGAGACTTGTGCATTATTTTGGTATGATTAAATTATATTTGAAATTATTTTATTTAATTTCTATTGATGAGATAAAGGTTCTTGCACATTTCATGATGTTGATGACCCATCTATTGAATGGATGACTCAAATATCTCATCCCCTAAGTCACCCAAAATCAATGATTCATATTTAATCTCACAAGAAGAGGCAAGCCAATGAAAACCCTAATACTGTTTAAAGCCTATAAAAAAAAGATTGTCTTTACCCAAAATTTCTACACCTAATCTTTCTATCTCTCCTAAAAAAGTTTCTCTCTTTCATGAAAATCCAAAGGGGGCACATCCCACTCTCTCATCTTTGATCTCTCTCCCACATTGTAAAAAAGGGCTAAAAGTTTAAACTATGGGATTTTTCTCTCTCCTATGATTTATGGTTAAGGGTTTTATGATATAGTAAAAAGAGAATCCATCTCTCTCAAACTAGGTTGTTAAGAGAGTTCACATAAGGTTTGAGTTTATGATCAAAGCAGTTCCTGTTCTATTGATGTAGTTTAGCCTAAACTTGCTTTTCGATTGAAATTGAAAGTTGATCATTGATGCAATGCCATCGGATGGTGGTGACTCGATGCCGAGTGTAATAAACTTGGTTGAAGTAATCTCGGACACTCTCTTTTTGTTTTTTGTCATATCTAATTATATTGTCTTTATATTCTTAAACATAAGAATTTCGAATATTTTATTTGTTTAAAGAAAATTTGTTTAATGACATCAAGGTTTTTAAGAAGTTGGATTTGTTAGTTTTATTTTTTGTGAAGCAAGAATTAGTATAATAATACTACTTGTAAGTGATCTTTGCCAAAAGGAAAAGAAATAGGTAAAAAGGAAAAAGTTGCAAAAATATATTCTTCGACAAGATCGCATTAGTCTCTCTTACAAGAAATCCACATATTTTTTTAAGTTCAAATATCCAAAATTCCTAGGTCCAAAGAAAACTTAAGGCCAGAGCGAATATTTACCTAATTCCATACAACAACGGAAATTGGAAATCATTTTTGTTTAAGAGCTACATGTACAATCCTTATAGGGAGCCTTTTCCAAAATCCGAGAGCCAGTATTCTAAGTACCTTATAAGCTTATTATGCTTCTCTTTGCTGTAAAACAAGGGTTACCGGTGTATGGCAATGAGAGTAATATTAATACAATCAATAAAACCGAACTTTTACACGACGAGCAATATGAGCTCCTGCCAGGTAAAGGTACACACTGAAGAAGTATGCTCCATGTAACTGAAGGTTCAGCTGAGCTGAGCTGAGCTTTGAGCACCTTCAAGAATTGTTAACAAGCGGAAGAGTAAGGTACATAAAATAGGTGTGGTGTACCCGGGTGGGTGGGGAAGGTGATAGGATGTTCAAGTGGTGGCTGAGCTGCCGAAGCCGAGGAGGTGGAGGACGAGTTTCCAGTAATTGAAGGCATAGACAGACTTGATGAAGTTGAGCTTGGAACCATTCCATGGAGGGTACCGCGAGTAGACTTCGAACATGAAGCCCCTGCACAAGATGGGCTTGGTGTGGCTGAAGGTATCAAAGGAGAACTTGCCATGGTACCTGCCGAAACCGCTCTGTCCGACCCCTCCGAAAGGTAGTGAATCAACGGCGTACTGTACGGTGATAAAAACATGGTTATTGAGTTATACTTAATAACTTTAAAAGCAAGTGCATGGTGTAGATAATTTTTTTTTCTTATGTTAACTTAAGATACGGGAGCTTTGGACGTCATGACATCTCATACTTGGGATGTTCTTTAGTATATGTGGTCAGGCTATTTGGAGGCACCACCACTTGGGGGAAAGTCATGTGGTCAGGCTATTTGGAGGCACCACTTGGGGGAATGTCATGCGGTCAGGCCATCTGGAGGCACCACTTGGGGGAATGTCATGTTTTTGGGGTGACTCATCTGTTAATTTATTTTTGAATTATGAATTTCAAATTTTTTTTTTTTCTTGTTCCCTTGTCTTGATGGTCTACTTTGCCTTTTTTACACCTTTGGACCACCGCTTTTAACTTTTTTTTTTTTTTCAATTTATCTTCCAACGTTATTAATGAGCTATTAATGTTCCAAGTATCATCTTTGCGTCTTGCTCAGGTCACCTGTCTCTGCCTTCACTTTAATTGACATGTCCAAGCAACTTAGCATCTCTTCACTTTAATTGACGTGTCCAAACAACTTGGCATCTCTGTCACGGCGCCCTACTATATTTCCCTCTTTACTCACCGCACTTTACCTCTATAGCTACGGAGGCATCCGTATGCCAACTGCACCTTTAAAATAATATCTATTCCATTTAAAAGGCCTCTGTATGAGAGAGGCATCCGTATGCCAACTGCACCTTTAAAATAATATCTATTCCATTTAAAAGGCCTCTGTATGACGAAAAAAATAAAGGGTGACGCTTATAGAAAATCCACGTAACACAAGAAGACTTGACAGTGACAGTGAACTCATGGTGGAAACCACGGTGGTTTTTAGTACTGATGGTGAAGTATTAACATGGAGATTAATTTATAGATAGAATCTAAGGAGTTTTATAGTATTTTGAGTTACATCAGTATATTTTTGCTGTCATATTTTGCGAGTTACCGAGCATGAAACTTTAGAAACTCAAGAAGACTTTGATTTGGCTGTATCTTTAGGGTGTGTTCGTTAGAGACTTTGTTTGCGACATAAAATCACTCGTTCATCTCGAAATTGTATCGGATACAAGGTGAACGTCAAAAAAAACGAGCTCCTTTCGTACTTCCAGATCCTGGAGGTACACTCACTCTGTATAACCTTCAAAACCTGGTTCAATTCTTATGAGAATTTGATTGGTATTTCGAATATTTTTATTCCCAGATATAGCCTCTAAACTCTAAAACCTGTTCCAATTCCTATTGAAATTTGACTGGTACTCGAAGTATTTTTATTGCCAGATAAAACTTTCGAATCTTACTTTAATTCCTATGAGAATCCGAATAATACTAAGAATAGGAGTGCTTTGTAATTATTCTTTTGACACTATTCTTGGATAAGGGAAAGTGCCGCTGATTTGGAAATAAGGTGATAGTGAAAACTATATAAAAGAAATTAACATCATCATCTCACCCTAGAACTTATCCATTGATAACTTCTATGCAATTGAGGAGAAAAGCCTTTAATTCCATGGATTAGTTGAAAAAACCAGCAGTCCATTGGATCATCTTCGTCAAATTAATGGAACATTGCGCCAACATAATAGGCCCAAAACATGATGGATCTCACTCTTGGTTTAATTTCTTGATCGAGGGTGATGATGCTATGTATGACCTACGTTGCGGTACGTGGGACTGTAGCTTTGCCTAGTGCACAGAGATTGGACCTACCTCGCATCACTATCCATCAAGTAGTAGCATGGTGATTATCAAGCCAGCAATAAATTCTCTAGATCCTCAATATACTGCCTTGTCTAGTGATTTTAAAATTTAAAGCTGGCACACCAACTCAAATGCATGCACCTTCCAAAAACCATTACCTAGGATGCAATTGGATACAGAATTTAACTTATTGATAAGTTTGGTCCCCACGATCATAAAATCAGAAATGAAGAAAATGTCAAATCTTGAAAATAATTTATTCGTAAACTTTATTTAGCCATTTCATTGAAGCTTTTTTAGAACCTTCTCAAAGGAAAATGTTTTGATAGGGCCACAACGCTATCAAAATAAGTAAAGCTTTACCTCAAAACTCACCAGAAATTACACTTTCGGCATCGAAAAACTTTCGAATCAATCATCTGGACCTTGATTGTTATGGTTGTAAAAAATTTTTAAGATTTCAAACCATAAAAATAATGACTACTATAATAGATTATCTTAGACTGCCTACTTCACCTTAAAAATAAGTGTCCAAGATCTACACCACCTTTTGGGCTTCGAATTTCATAATTGGGGTTCAAAATTGATTTTAGAGTCATCATCAAGGTTTATAAGCCTAAAGAGTTTTTTGGATAAAGATTTGAGACAAGGCTTTACTATATTTTCATAAAGGTCCTAAGGAACCTTCATCTTTCTTCAAATGATCGTATTTTCCCTATTAAACTCATGAATTAATATGAAAATAAAACTGCCGAGAGTGTTTTTATAAGAAATCTAGCATAGTGTAGGAAAAATCGGGCAGTTCAAATTCTAATCACCCAATTAGATTGGAACCATCCAATGACATTGGTCAGCTCTGGTTTCGACCGGTTTTGGTGAACAAGGCCAGGTATTTTAAACATAAATTAAAAAATTATATAAAATCCCAAAAATAAGGGATCTTTTTGTAACATTTTTTTTAATATTTTCGGCAAAGATTGAAATTTTTTTTAACTATTATTAATATTTATTTTTACATTTTTCTATTTTTAAATTTTTTTTTCAAAAATACCTTTAGACACAAATCTATCTTTAAAATCCATATTTTTCATTAATTTTCAACAGCTTCGTATGGATGTGCTTTGTTTAATCATATTTTAAATATACTTTTATATTTTTTATTTCATCTAACATTTTTTTTTGACTCTCTCGAATTTATCCGGTTAAACAGGTTGAAGCAGCTAGATTACCAATTAATATGGAGTAACTGCTTCCGACCTCATGTCTTCCGATTTTATTTTATTGGTTCAACACAAACCAAAAAGGAATAACCACAAACCTGAACAGTGGCGTCATTGACGGTCACGCTGCCCGAGGACGTCTCCACTACGATTTTGTCGGCAAGCGCGGAGCGCGAGGTGAAAACGTAGAGGCACAGTGGCTTGGGCCTCGAATTTATGAACTCGATGCTCTCCTCTATCCTTTTCAACTGTCCACAACAACCCGCCTCATTCATGTGCCGTTGCAACTGACCATTTATGTGCAGTTGCAACTAAGATTTCCATTAAATGCATAATAATAAGCACTTACTGTGATGATGGGAAGTAAGGGACCGAATATTTCTTCAGTCATTATTTCCGAGTCCAGAGGGGGGTCCAATAGTATGGTCGGCTCTATGTACCTAACGCAACAAAAATAAAATTGATTTTACCCCAATGCCAATATCTCATTTTTTTTTTTTGTTTAATAGTTGGGTGGCAGGAATCAAACTTGAAAAAATCGCAGGAAGAGTTTATTCGGTGCGGCATAAGCCTTCAGCGATCAAAAAGTGTTAAAAAAAATAAAAAAATTTAATAAAATATAAAAGATATATTTAAAACATGGTTGGAGACAACCTATCCAAATGAAATTAAAAATTAATGGAAAAAGATGGATTTTAGAATCGATTTGTGCTATGGGTATTTTTGAAATTTTTTAAAAATGATAGAAAAAATATAAAAATAAATATTAATGACCGAAACAATTTCCAATCTTTCTCAAAATGATAAAAAAACATTAAAAAATACTTTACAAAAAAAAATCCCCTATTTTTTTTTGAGATTTTATATAAGTTTTTCTCTTTTTTTTTAAAATACCAACCCGGTTTATCAAAACGATCGAAATCGGTTTCAATCCAACCGGACGATTTCGGTTTGAACCACTTGATTTTTCCTACACGGCTTAAGATACAATTGCTACTAATCAATCAAACCGAAGTCTATAATTGCTACTAATCAATCAAACCCAAGCCTAATTCCTCCAGCCAACCTCACTCTTTAACGGAAGGAAAACATGGAGAGACAGAAAGATGAGTGAGCGATAGAGAAAGAGAGTTTACATGTTGTCATCGTCCACTCCACCTCCATGAACGACCGAATTGGACACTCTAGGGTCTGCTAGGAGACTCTTGAGTCTGAGGTAGTGATGCTTGTTCACGATCCGTGAGATCGCGTTTGATTGTTTCGGGTCATCCCCATAGAAGGTTTTTAGTGTGCTCTTCAATGTAACAATCTGCAAACATAAACAGAAGACTCTGATTCTGGGTAGAGGTGGTCAAAATGGCATGTACCAGAACGCAAATGTCTAGAGTTTTACTCTTGCTAGCTACTAGGGGTCGGCCCTGACCCGGCCCTGCCCCTTGAGCTACATTTTGTAGCTTAAGCTCTAGTTTTTTTAGGGCCTGATTGATGAGGTTGGGCTGAGGTGTTGATCTATTGTCAGCCCTAAAATGGTTATGCAGGTCGAAGTTAAAAGAAAAAGACAAAAAAAAAAGAAAAGAAAAAACGAATTCCTCAGACATAAAAAAGAGTCCTGAGTATATTACCCACGTAGAGGCGAATTTCTCATCTATCAAAACATAATCAACTGCTGCGCATGCTTGTCCATTACAACTTCCCCATTTCGCAGAGACCATCCTCGCTGAGGCCACCTTTTACAATAGAATTTAAGTTCACAGTCAAATTTAGAGTAAGTGTTTGAGCCTGCATGCCATCAGAAAAAACAACACTGTTGAAAAAAGCGACTCGGGCCCCGGCAGCCCAGGCCCGCCCGAACCAATTATGCTGCCCCAAGTCCGAGCAACTTGGCCTGAGTTGAGCCCGAGTTCCAGCCAAGGCCAAAAAGTGTTCAAAAATAAAAAAATACTAAAACAACAACAAAAATATGAAAATATTTTTAAAGTGAAAATAAACAAAACACAATTAAACGAGGTTCAAAAGATGGCGCAAAAATAGATTTTGAAAACATCAATTTGTGATTTGGGGTATTTTAAAAACAATCCAAAAAGAAGAGAAAATATATAAATAAGTATTCATCCCCAAAATACTTTTCAATCTATGCCAAAAATGATAGAAAACATCAAAAACATATTACTAATACAATTTCTCATTTTCTTAAATTGTTTACTTAGTTTTGAATTTTGTTTAAGATCCCCTAGTTAGACATCCAAGTGGGGATACTTGGGCGAGTCTGAGCACGCCCGAGTAATCAAACATTGCGAAAAAGAAGCCATGAAATTGGAGTGACCTTTCTATCCCTGTAGCTAGAGAGGGTATCTACAACGGCAGGGCTTTTCCCACCCAATTCAAGCACTACGGGGGTGAGATGCTTTGCAGCTGCGGTCATTACCAGCCGTCCGATTTTCGGATTCCCTGCAAATTATGAAGGACCAATGGATTCCAATAGAAAAACAGAACAGATAGATCAGTGTGAAAGGGATGGCCGTTCACTGACCTGTGAAGAAGATCAGATCCCACTTCCTTTGGAGTAGTTGCTCGCACACAACAACCCCTCCTTCAACCACGATTATGGCCTTGTTGTCGAGATACATTGGGATAAGCTTCGCCAACAGCGATGACGATGCAGGGGACGTCTCCGACGGTTTCACAACAGCCGTGTTCCCTGCGGCCAATGCTCCCACCAGTGGCTCCAGTGATAGCCCTGCAACCACCCATCACCCCCTTGCATGTTCAAGTAACCACCATCTAAGCTCTTCTCTTTTTTCGTGTTAGGTTGTTTCAATTCGAGAATTTCCAAGTATACAAAATGTCAATAGAGTTGTAATTTCGAAACATTTTGACAAAAACAAAATTGATCCGCGGGAGCACCGCTCATACAACAACTTTTATTTTTAACCACAATTTAATCTATTTCATACCGTACACAAATAATTGAGATAAAACTACGATGATGATGATACCATACCATAGATAACATACATAAATTAGAAGTTCGTCGGCATCAAAGATTAACCAGAGAAACTGATTTGCTATCTCACATACCAAATGGATAGTTCCAGGATGAGAATATCAGAACGTTGCCGAGAGGTTCAGGGACCAACGCAGCGGAGGTGGGGAAAGCTACGAGGGGTACCCCTGCCTGCCAAACAAACCAACAACTCTCTTACTACACAATCTTACTGAGATTTGGAGGGGAGCCAGTATTGGTTTCGGATGCTCAGACCTTTACAGGAGCCATCCACTGGTTCAGGTTCTTCAATGCGTGTTTTATGGATTTGACGAGCAGCCCCACCTGCAAAACGCACTCTTTACCGTCTGCATAACCACACAAAGAAAGGGTTGAGATTCACACCTCGTCTCTGTAGGCCTCGATGTGATGCTTGCCGAGGTCCTGTTGGAGAGCCTTGCAAATCTCGATCTCGTTTTGAGTTAGAAGTTTGAGTAGAGATGTCAATTGGCCCTTCCGCCATTTCGCACTGCGGGTTGTACCCCTTCGAAAAGTATCTCTCAGCTTTTCGACCTCCTCCATCGATTCTTCTTGATGTTTTTGCTCCTATTTCCCCTCTTTTTAAAAGAGAAGAGTGGAGTGGCATAACAATTTTCGTTTCTCCTCTTCTATCCATCGGTAATTAATTTGTTGCGGAAAAAAAAAATCCACGAGGAGGAGTAGAATTACAGTGAGCACGCGGAACCGCCGGAGCAGGTTTGGACATTTATGCAATTAAAGCCAGTCATTTCAAAGACGTTGACATAAATCCGGGTACCGAACCCACCTACCATGTGCTAAGACGTTGACGTAAATCGGGGCACCGAACCCACGCACCATGCGCTGAGTTTAAAATGGGAGGATAGGAAACAATCTCTTAAAAACCGGATCGAACCTACTGGTTTGGATAGGAAATTGAAATGGCACCAAGCTGGCTAGTTTGGTTTGGAAAATGTTGAGCCAAATCTAATTATGCCTAAATATCGATAATTGTATGTCTCTTAAGGAAATTGATCGGTCTTGGTGTTTTTCTATCGGAAACTGCCGGTTCTATATTATTTTTTAATATTGTTTGATTTTACTTTATTTTTTAATATTTAAAATTTTTTTGTTTTCTATTTTTTTTTAAAAAAATTTGATTAGTTGGTTCATCAGGCTGAGATCGCCAATCCAACGATTTGATCTGAAACAATTCTCTCGAGGGGTGATTCGGGTCACCAAATTGTACTTTTCCTCTCTAATTTGATTGTTTGCAAAAATAAAGAGTTTTTGGGCAGATAAGAAACGGAATACAAGAAAGACCCTTTTCATATCCAAGTTGACCTCTTTCATTAGCGATCTATAATATACATATACGGCGTCAGCTACCTTTGTAGGCCGCACGTCGTTAAAATAGGCATCAGCTACCTTCGGGAGCGGGAGCGGTTCCGGTTTTGGGAGCAGCTCCGGTTTTGGGAGCAAGAGTACCGGATCGATAGCTGCCCAAAGCTGTAGAGCTCGGAGAGTGAGTTCCCATGAAGGTAGAAGTTCCGTGTTGAGATCCTTGCTTTACCAAGAAATTTGTGCTGTAATGGGATCGGGATATGTTGTGAATGGGAGTGATATCTTTGAAGTAGAGACCGTCGTTAATAGGATCGAGAATCCTCAAAATTGAAAAGAGGTTGAGGTAAGGTGGAGAAGGATGATTATTTTTGGATTGGTTGTGCTCTGAAATTCCGTGGCCTCAATGCAAGAGAGAGGTTGATCGGATAGAGGGTTCTGCAAGTTGATCGGATAGAGGGTTCTGCAACGAAGTTATCTGAAACCCATCATCCCTTCACTAGGTCTATAGATAGAAACAAACGAAGGGGATGGACGGGGTGAGTGAATAGTCTCTGTTCACCCATTAAAGGCTTTGCGTGTTTGGGAACACACTCTCTTTCTCTCTCTTCACCATTACCGACCCAAGTTTGAGAGAGAAAGGGGAATTCTCCTCCAAATATAAGGAAGGGACTTGGGATTGGATCTCTTCTGATACCCATTTTCAGCAGCGGATTAGGATCTTTACCTCGCCTTTTTTTCTCTCACTGCACAAGTACCAGTTTCTCTCTCTACTTAGCCCTTTGGTTTTCTCTCTCTCAATCTGTAATCAATCAGAATTCTATCTAATGTAATTTCTCTGCCTCTATAGTTGCAATCCCAAAACAAGAAAAAAAAAGAGGAAAAAAGAGTTTGTTTCATGAACAATATCTACACTACTCTGTGCTGGCAGATCATGTCCCGTCACAGAAACTGCATTCCATCATCTCTTTCCTCATATATTACTCTCCCTCTACCACCACGACCACTCTGGCTCAAGCTCGTGGAGAATAGGTGCAATTACGCTACTGTGAAATGCTTGGCTCTTTGGACTCCTCCTCCAATGACCCATGAAGAAGAAGACCCCTCTGACCACCACCGCATCGGCTTCCCAAGCCAATGTGGCTCGCCACCGGCCCAACAGTTACGGCAGCTGCTCATGACATGCGTTGAGCACATTTCTCACTCTGATTTGCAATCGGCAGCTCACATTCTCTCTCTCCTTTAGTTCAACTCTTCTCCGTTGTGTATGGGATCCAAATCCGTTGTGAATGGGAGCGAGCTCCGTTGTTAATAGGATCGAGAATCCTCACAATTAGAACAAGATCCCAAATATATGGGAATGGGTTTCGAGTGAGATTCCGACTCGAGAACGTCGGAGCGAGATTCCAAAACGGAAGCGCCACCGAAGTAGTGGCTGGTTTGGTTAGTGAATCTTATGGTTATGATAATATAATATGTTAATATTATGAGGTTGTTGTTTGTATAAAGTCGAAGCTCTAAACAATTGAATTAGAGTCGACCTTCAAATAGTGTTGAGAAATATGGTATCCATATTGAAAATTTATGTGATATCCTTAAATTATATTTTCATCTTTAGTTATAAAATTTAAAGCTTCAAAAATAGTGTAGATCAAACATATGTATGAAAACTTGAAAATCTTGAAAATTGCCTGTCTAAAAACGCGTTATAAGATGTTCTATTTCCAAAACTTGAAATCCATTATTTTCTCATGTCCATGCATCGTGATGTCGAGATGATGAATTTGATGATCTTTGGACATCAAAACAACATCTAATGAAAGTTTTAAGGTAGGCTCTAATTTGATTGTTTAGAGCCTATGCTCTCTATAAAATTTACCCATATTATAATAGTAGTTGATATTATATTGTATTATATATGTTATGGCTGACATGGTATGATGCATATATCAATGTTTCCCATTGCCATCAATGATGCATAGATTGATGTGTACTATGGTACCTATGACATTTATATTTTATTATAGCAATAATATTTATGGAGTTTTGTACATTGCTTCATGTGAGCCAGACATGAACAATTACATATAAACCTCTTTAGTGTTTAAAAGTTTAAATAAATTTATCAAGATATGTTTAAACGTTTAAGCAAATTTATCAAGATATACTTAACTTTTTAACAATATGAGAGTTTATCCTTTTTCAATTATTTCAATGCATGGTCATGTAGATTTTGATGGCTACTTTGAAATTAAATCAACTGTTCAAACTCATGGTCATGTAGATTGTGATGGCTACTTTGAAATTAAATTGGGAGAAAATTACAAACAGACACTTTTTCCAGCCCTTTATTACTGTGTGGGAATATTTTCTGCGAACATTACATTGAGCGCAACACCGGATAGGAGGGAAATACCGCAACTTTACACAATTTATATATAGGTGCGGTTTGTATAGAGTCGCGGCTCTAAACAATCAAGGTAGAGCTTATCTTCAAACAATGACGAGCAATGTGATTTTAATACTGGAAATCTTTGTGATAGCCTTAAAATATATTTTTATATCTAATTATAAAACTTAAAGCTTTAAAAATAATGTAGATCGAGCAGATCTATGAAAACTTAAATACCTTGAAAATTGACGATCCAAAAATGCGTTACAAGATGTACTATTTTCGATACTTGAAATCCATTTTTTTTTCATGTCTATGCATCTTGATGCCAAGATGCTCAATTTGATGTATTTAGACATCAAAACAACATCTTCTAGTGAAATTTTTGAAGTGCCTTTGATTTGATCGTTTAGAGCCTTGCCTCTTTATAAACTTTTCCTTTATTTATTTGGCAAGTGGTCTAGCATTGAACATTCCTTCTTTCGCGTTGCAAAGAAGGGCAAAATTTCAGTACTCCTAGACGAACATTTTAGCACTTGAAAACCACATTCACCCATTCCTCCCTGCCATTTGACCTAGATTTCTTTTGGGGTTAGTTGGATTAGTTGAGGATAAAAAAAGAACAATCACCCCCCATGAAAAAAAAAGAAAAAAAGAAGAAGAAGAAACGAAACCAAAACAATAAACATATGCTTGTACTTTTAAGATCAAAATTCCACATTTTCCAACCACCCAAACCCTAATCTCCGATTCTTCGTTGTTCTCGGTTTAAATCTCAACCAAAAAATTTAAAATTTTTTTCTAAAGTACTGGTAATTCAGCCCATTAGCAAAGCCCAACGGAAATTGGTTGAAATTACTTTGATTTAGCTGAGGTTTTAAGATCCAAATATTAGATATCTTACCCCCGAAACCCAATCCTCCATTACTACCTCCCCCCGCCTTTGAAAAAAAAGACAATTACCAAACCATTCAACATTTAGGGGCCATTTGGATACCTGGAAATATTCTGTCTGTGAAATATATTACTGTGTAATATATTAATATATTACATGCAAATAAATTGTTATTGTTTGGGCAGTATTTATATGTAACTTGAGAAATACATTGCTACTGTTTGGCTATGTTCGGAAGAAATATGAGAAATGCATTACCAACATTTTACCAGCACTTGCCTATAAACTATCATTTCTTTCTTTTTTGTCACAAAATTCCACTGAAATGCAGAATGAAAGTCATCATAACACCATTTCAAAAAGATTTTCTAATAATAACATCATCACCATTCCAAAAAGATTAATAATAACTTGTGTCATTCTAAAGGTATCATCATACCATTTCCTACTTATTTTGCATGCCTTTGGCACTTACATGGAATCACATGACTTCTAACATTATTAGATTTTGGTTTCAACATGATAAGTCATTGGAATAACATATTTTTATTGCTATAAGTCTTATTTTTATTTATTTTTTATAAAAGTCTTACAAATGTCCGAATATAAATAGCAAGACAGGTTGTTAAATAGTTGTATGTTATGTACATTTTGATAAATTACACTTTTCCCCCCTGATTATGAGGTGTGGAGCTTTAAAATGTACTTGAAGATATTAAGGATGTAGTTTCTATAAGGCCTAAGCCTAATGAAAAAAGTAAAGCCTCACCTCAAAACCTCGTTTGAAAAATACTTTGGAAATCTCTATTATGGCTCTAAAATCAATTTTCACCATTGATGATAAAATTTGTAGCTAAAAAAGTGGTATAGATCTTGTGGATCCATAAATACTTATTTTTTGGGCAAAATGGACGGTCTAGATAATGTATAATATCTACTATTTTTAGGATTTGAAATCGTAATTTTTTTCACAACCATAATGGTCAAAGGAGAGATGATCTATTTGAATGTTCTTTGACGCCAGAACTATAATCTTCGGTGAGTTTTGAGATAAAGCTTTATTTATTTTGAGAATGTGGTATAGGTTATGTAGAACTTAGTGTTCTTTTCTTATCAAATTCAAAATTGTCAAATTTCAGAAATTTTCTAATACCATATTGTAATTTATGGAGATATTTGATGTTCCAAGAGGCCTAGGCTGTGAGACAATCTTCACAAATTGAAGGAAAATGTATCTCGTCCAAATGATGTGGACGGGTGGAATGGTGCACAAGCACCTTTCCATATGCAATAACCAAATATTAATCTCATATTTTATTTTTTATTTTTAATAAAATAATATATTTATTTGAATTTATAATTAAAAACATATTTTAAATAGAAAAATAACTAAAATACACCTAATTTATATTAGCTAATATTTCTTATCCAAATATTTTTATTATTTTATTAGTTCTATTTATAAAATGAAGCTTATATTATTTTTAAATAAAAAAACTTAAAATAAAAAATAAAATTCAATCTAAACTAAAGAGTACTTGTACATGTGGATTTTGCACCAACCAATTTGAAAAAGCGTACGTCATTAAATATCTTCATTAGTTGTGGCCGATTGGGGTTTCGAAGTGTCAACATCCCAAGCAAAGGTGAAATGGACATAAGCGCAATTATTTTTATAGGAGACGAGCATTGCGTGATTTAAAGCTCCAAAGGAAACCAACATGTGGGGATAGAAAGATGGTGAAGTTATATCAAGAAGAAAAATTGTTTCATGGGCCTCGACCGCATTTGTACGCTATGTGGTCCAAAAGCATAAAGCATCCATTTTCAAAAAGGATGTAAATAGGTGGTCCATCTAAAAACAATTGGAACTAACGATTTAAATATTTTTTTTAATAGAATTATTATTTTTAGTTTTCAAAATTTATTTATTTTTTCATGTTCATGATCTCCATGTTAAAAATTATATATTCTCTAATAAAAATTAGGATCGAAATCTATTTCAAAAATAAATTTGTTAAGGGGCCTGCACTTCTACATGTGCCGGCTAGGCCGCATGCTAACTGCGTCCTATCAATAATCAATTTTATTTCCCAACTTCTCTTGTACTAGTGGACGTTTGAACTATATATCATTTTCAGTGATAAATATGTCAGAAGACACCCTTTGCTTTTGGGAGATACATTTTTTGGAAAATGAAAACGATGTTTTGCTACTTTGGTAACCTAAATAAATTCATTGAAAGGATTTTCTTGAGCTGCGCTGCAAGATTTTTTACTAGAGAAAATTTATGGATAAATCAAGCTAAAATTAAAAGATGAATATTTAAATAAGAAAATTTTTATATAAGGTTGACATCTCCAAGTTATAGATGAATGTGTTTTTCAAAAATAATGGAAAACGCTATTTTGATGTATTGTGTCAGTCGAAATGGAGATTGTTCCATTTCTTTTACGCAATGTAATGTTTCATTATGTGGCTAGAGCAAATATGAGTGATTGTAATTTATTACTTTTTTTTTTATGACTTTCCTTGAAATGAAAAGGATTTCAATGAAATTGATTTAAGGAAAAATTACATATCCTCCCTCCCTTTAGTTTCAAGAATCGCCTCCCCCTATTGAAAAGCCTATTTATTACTGTAAAAACCGTGTCTTTCTTTTTCTTTTTTTTTTTTTTTTTGGGCATTTACCCTCCCCCCCAAACCAAACCAAACAACTGAAGCCTGCATCCTTGGTTCCCAGTTCCAAGCTTGAGCTTAAGGTTGAGGGTGTAACCTCGACTAATAGGGTCAACCAAGTAGTTGTCATTTTTATAGCGATTAAGATACTCTTATTTAATGCCTTACAACCAAATCTTGTATCTTTATCTTACTCCTTTCTTCTCTATCTACCTTTCAATTTCAAATTCCTATTTCTCTCATCTATTTATTTCCCTCTCTCTCTTATCAATGCGTCTGTACGAGTAAGAGCATTCGAGTTAGTGCTTAGTGGTCTGTTCAAATTGGATAATTACAACCAAAAAGCAAAACATACTTAAAATCCATAAGATTACACACAAGAACATCACATATTAGCATAAATCAATAAAGAATTTAAATCAATTTTGATCAATATTATCAAACAAAGTTGAATGCATACTGCTGAGTAGACAAAATTGTGAAAAAATAGTCGCACACAATTTGGTCTCATGTGTGTTGCTCATATTATGTCATTTCACAAATATAAAGACAGGGCACCACTCTCATAACTTTGATATGATATATGTTGCTCAAAATCGATCATGAACATCAACTTCTGCACACTCTATACCCTCGATCATTGCTCAATTCCTCTTCTTCTCTTCTCCCACAGCATCTTTTGCCTGCAAGAATTTGAAGCATCAAAGTAATTGCAGCATTTTCTGCATATGTAAAAAGAAAAGCTGTTGTAACCATGGATAAAGGTGAATGACAACAATAGACATTATTGAGGACTGTAAATGAACTTGAAGCATCAAACTCACGACAACTATTCATCCTTTTCATCGGTAGCACAGAAAATCAGCAGAAATAAGTATATTTTAGATCACTTGATTCCCTGATATGGATCATGTTTGGAACCATTTTTGTCTTAGGATCTTTTATGCGGCAATGTTAGGTAGTTTTCGTCAATAGTATACAGTTTTAAGCAACTTAATAGATAAAAATACAGTCACTCATACTGCTGCAGTGTGAGAAACCATGAAATTATCTTGACGATTATCTACTAGACATGCAAAACATTTTTTCCGGCAGGAAATGAAAGCATCAAAGTAATTTAAGCACAAAGCAGTAAAGGTCACCACAATGATAAAACAATAAGAAGTCTCTTGAAATGAGCATATATCGGGCATGCAAGAACTCAAATGAAAAAAAAGAACAAGGAGGGAGAGGGAAACTAGCAAAAGAGGGAGAGTGACATATTGAAATACGTCAACAGCTTTATGGTTCAGGTACTCATCCTTCAAAATATATTGACATTGTTAATCTCACATGTGTGCACTCAATTTGCATATTCATGTACTAATTAGCATGTCCAAGCAAAATCAAAACCTCTTTCAAGCAAACCTAATTGACCTTGCATCAAGTGGCAAAATAGTTGAAGCACTAGTATGAATCCCTTTAAGTACGAAGGAAGTTCTTGAGAATGAATACAGAGGAAAACCACAATGAACATGAAAATTCTATCATATAAATGGAACAATTAATTCTAAAATTAAAAAGAGAAGACCAAATATCGCATACGTGGCCCAACAAAGATACAACCAAGAAGAAATGCACTACAGTGGGTGTATGCAATAGAAACGAGTCCCAATATCAAAATCTCTCTCTTATCTCCACTCTTCTTCTTAGGTATCACTTTACAAGCCTACAAATATTCAATCCAATGCATATGGTTACAACATATTCCCAAGAAACAAAGACTCAGCTCAATTAATTGAGATCATAAGCTACTGAACTTCAGTCATTTATAAAATGAAAAAGTATAACTTCCAAAGTACAAATACTATACAAAATTCCATTACATGAAGATTGCACAATTTTCCAAATATACAGAGACTGTACAAACTTTCAAATACACAAAGATAGCAAAAGTTCAATATAAAAATACTTTGCAAAAGCGAGATTCAATACAAAACGTGATTGTTAAAGCTTCAGTACCTATCAAAAAAATAAAGCTAACTATAACTATATACAAAATAAACTTTAACCACAAGGCCCTTCAAGAAATGCTTGTTTGTTCCCACTCCTTGGGAATCGTCATTGAGGTTAATGGTGCTCCTATTAGTATCAAACCTGAACAAAAATATAAAGATTAACAATAAGACAATAAAGTATTACAACATTAAGATTAACAACAAATGAATCCACATTATAAGAACAAAAACATCTTTAATCTCACAATAACCGCCAAATCCGCTACATACAAGAATAATTAATGGTCATACACACTCTGTGTTATGTATGGAGGGACAAGTATGTCGATCATGATCTACGATGCCACATCTACTGCACATTCTCTTACTCATTGTCACACCACAAGTTTTAAAATACTAGAATCCTTGAGATATGACAGTCGATTCTTAACAAAACAAATTCTTAAACTTCACCATTTCTTGTGCTAAAACAATTTTCTATTTCTAAGAGTCTGTATAAAGTCTACTCATAACTAATATTAACATGAAGGTTTAGATATACATATGTTGATAGAACAAAATTCACAATGGTGAATTTAAACAAAAGTTACAAAGGAGAATTTAGTTATGACTACAATTTCTTCACAAGCTGGTCCTTATGTGCATTCAACTATGAGACTGCAATTACCCTGAAAAATATTTACCATAATTTGATGTGTTTGGCTATTCAGTAAGTGATCATCATAGTCCTCAAACATAATCATGGTTGGAAGATATTAATACTTTAAAAAAAGGAGATCTATTAAAAATAATACGAGGACAAGTATTTATGGATAACAATTACTTTCAGAAATGCACAATTAAACATAATCCAAATGATCGAAATGCATATAAACATTTTAACAGAAATGCATAACTCAAAGGATTTCACAAAATACCCTACTGACATCCTAAGTAGGTCACCTATATACCCCACTAGCGTCCTGATGGGTCCAATTCGTCCCTGCAGGTCCAACATACCTCACCGGCGTACCAGATGAGTCCAAATAGTTGCTACCGGATAGGTCTAAACAATCCCTACAGGTCCAAACATTGATCACCGGCGTCCCAGATGAGTCCAAATAGTCCCTATAGACATAACCGGATAGGTCCTAACAATCTCTGCAGTTCCGATCATACTTCACCGATGTTTCGAATGAGTCCAACTAGGCGCTACCGGTATAACCGGATAGGTCCTAACGATCCCTGTAGGTCCACTTATACTCAAATTATCCATGAAACTCTTTAAACATCAGGGAACAACAACATCATATATGCAAAGTATCATTGAAATCATTAACAAGAATTTACTTGAATCAATTTAAACAATCACTTTCATTGAAATATTTGTAAGTAACTAGTCAAACATTTTGGCAATAATTTCTGAAAGGTAGTAGTTTTGAAGGACATTATGTGAATCTAACATGATAACAGTCTAGTATTAATAGACGAAATTTTATGAGAATCCAAAATTAAATATGAAATTATCACAATTTATGGAGTTGCCAATTCATAAATAATCATTTCATAGGCAATACTACAATCAAGTACAGAAATATTAGTTTTTCAAAAACTGCGGCTATCATTTGCATATGAATTTTTCAATGTCTAAATATTCAAAACAGTAGGAGGAAATCTCAAAATTTTACTAAAAGCGAAAATATCACATTTATTTCTAATAATTTATAGTATAAAAAATTCTGAACAATAGACAGGAAAAATAAATTTATTTCTAAGAATTTAGAGCATTTAAAATCCCGAATAATAGATAAATATCATAATTTGACTAAAAAGATTATTTTTCAAGAAAATGAAGTCCCTTACGCATAAAATTTACCGTGTCTAAAATTCATGATAATAGACAGAAATAATCATTTCATTATATAAAAAAAAACGGATTATTTTTCAAGACAATGAAGTCACTTACTCAAAATGGTGCAATAGAACTGGATAACTATAAACACTTATAACTAGGGAGGGAGAAATCGCTCTATAGAAAGCTCAAGGTTCCCTGTTCCTCAATAAGAAAGTGAGAGAGAGCATCCTTAATTTATTTTTATCGAGAGAGAGACTTCACCGCTTTATATACTTAGCAGGAATCTCATGGGCATTGAACCATAGAGAAATGTTTATAAGAGAGAGAGATAACGTTCTTGTAGGGAGAGAGAAAGAGTGTGTGAGAACTTTTTGTTTTTGTAAGAAGAGAGAGTGCACTTTTTCTTTCTACATGATGTGTAAAACGGACATTCGAACAACAACAAAAGCCCATGTCAAATAAACGTGGCATATAATGAAAAGGTGAAGTGATAAAGGGAGTAAAAGTAGTGATGGTCTTTAAGGACCATAATACTTATAGAGACCATTACATTATAAAGAATTGTTTAAATTTTATTATTTATTTATTTATTTAGGATTGTTACATTCTTTCTCCCTTAAAAAAATTTAGTCCTCTAAATTTTTGTACCTGATTACTGAAAAAGATAGGGGTATTTTTCTCTGATTTCGTCTTCTTATTCCCAAGTCGACTCCTCTCTCGAATGGTACTGCCACAATACGAGGACCAAAAGAATCTCCTTATTGCGCAACACTTGCACCCTCCTATCCAGTATGAAAATTGGCTGCTCAATGAAGATCAGGTCCTTCCTGATTGGTAAAGGTTCATACTTTAGGACATGGGATGGATCGGGTTGATTTTTCCGTAATGAGGATACGTGGAAGATATTATTGATGTTTGCTAATTCTGGCTGTAAGGCAAGTCTATAAGCGACGCTTTTGATCCTCTTCAAGATGTCAAAAGGTCGGATGTAGCGGGGGCTTAGCTTTCCTTTTTTGCCGAATCTCATGATGCCCTTTATTGATGGCACCTTTAAGAAAACCGGATCACTTTCCTCAAATTCAAGGTCTCTCTGTCGGTTATCAGCATAAATCTTTTGCCGACTCTGAGCTGTCTTAAGCCTTTTTCGAATTAATGCTATATTATCTGATGTTACCTGGACGATTTATGGCCCCTAAAGGCTTTTTTCACCAACCTCGTCCCAACACACAGGTGACCTGGATTTCCTTCCATACAAGGCTTCATATGGTGCCATCTAAATATTGGCTTGGAAGCTATTGTTATAAGCAAACTCAATTAGGGGTAAATGGTTATCCCAGTTTCCTATAATGTCAATGACACAGGCCCTTAGCATATCTTCCAAGGTCTGGATGGTCCATTTCGATTGTCCATCAGTTTAGGGGTGAAAGGCAGTACTAAAGGTGAGTCTCATCCCCATGACTGACTGTAGCCTAACCCAAAATTTTAAAGTAAACTGAGTGTCCCTGTCTGAAACAATACTGATCGAAACTCCATATAATCGCACTATTTTCTTAATGTACAACTTGACTAGTCGATCCAAAGTGTAGGTCGTGTGGATCGATAGGTCCACAATGACCCAAATGCTGTCATGTCCTGAACTTGTTCTAGGCAAGCCGGAGATAAAATCCATAGAAATATACTCTCACTTCTATTCTGGTACGGGTAAGGGCTGCAACAACCCAACGGGCCTCTGATGCTCAGCTTTTACTTACTGATATGTTAGACATTTAGACGCAAATAGTGCTACCTCCTTTTTCATGTAATTCTACCAGAAGGTTTTCTTTAGGTCCTGATACATCTTAGTACTCCCGGGATGTATAGTATAACGGGAATGATGTGCTTCCTCTAAGATATTTTTCTTCACACTCTCATCATTCGGGACATAAACCCTACCTCTAAATCTCAGCAAACCATCACTATACATAGAGAATTCGTCTCTCTTTCCCAGCTTCACCTCTTTTATAATTTTTATAAGTTGATGATCCTCCTTTTGTGCCAACCGAATATGTTGAATTAATTGGGGTTCTGCCTTAATGTTGGCATCATTCTTATCACACAATTAAAGGGTGGAGCCGGATGCCAATCCACTATTTCTTCTAACACTTTCATTTCTTAGATCATTAGATGAGGTAAACTCCTGTAGATTTCTTACTTAGAGTGTCGGCCATGACGTCAGCCTTACCTGAATGATAATGAATTGTACAATCATAATCTTTTAGGAAATTCATTCATTTTATCTGCCGCATATTTAAATCTTTCTGGGAAAAGAGATATTTCAGGTTCTTATGATCTATGTATATTTCCAAATGCTCACCATATAGATAATTCCTCCAAAATTTCAAAAAAAATGCTATTGCAGCCAGCTTTAAGTCATGAATTGGATATATCTTCTCATATTCTTTCAACTGTCTGGATACATATACTAGTACCTTCCCATGTTGCATTAATACACAAGCCAAGCCTTTATGTGAAGCATCACTATAAATCACAAATCCTCCACTCCCATAAGGAATAGCTAAAATAGGTGTTGAAATCAATTGAGCTTTTAGTTTTTGAAAACATTCGTCACATTCCCTTGTCCACTCAAATTTGATATTTTTTTGTGTTAATCGAGTTAATGGGGTTTCAATTTGAGAGAATCCTTCTACAAATCTTCTATAATATCCTGCCAATCCCAAAAAGCTTCGAACTTCTGTCACATTACTTGGTTGTTTCCAATTACACGGTTTCAACCTTTGAAGGATTAACTGATAAGCCTTCATTTGATATCGCATGTCACTTGTTTAAGCTAAAATTCACATTTACTTAGTTTGTCATACAACTTCTTTTCTCTTAGTATTTGCAATACCAATCTTACATGTTGTTCATGTTCCTTGGAATAAATTAGAATATCATCGATGGGTACCACAATAAACCTGTCTAGAAAAGGCTTAAAGATTCGATTCATCAAATCTATAAATGCAGCGGATGCATTGGTTAATCCAAAATGCATGACTAAAAATACATAATGGCCATACCTTGTTTTGAAAGCTGTCTTGGGAGCATCATCACTTTTAATCTTAAGCTGATGGTATCCAGATCTGAGATCAATTTTTGAAAATACTTGTGATCCTTGTAATTGATAGAATAAATAATCAATTCTAGGTAGTGGATACTTATTTTTCACTGTTACTTGGTTTAGCTGTCTATAATCGATATATAACCTCATGGTCCCATCTTTCTTTTTAACAAACAATACTGGAGCACCCCAAGGTGACACACTGGGTCTGATAAAGCCTTTATCTAATAATTTTTCCAATAATTGTTTAAGTTCCTTAAGTTCTGCAGGTGCCACTGGGTAAGGGGCCTTAGGAATTGGGGATATCCCAAGAAGTAACTCAATAGAGAATTCAATTTCCCTATCAAGTGGTAACCTTGGTAATTCCTCAGGAAATACGTCAAGAAATTATCGGACGACCGGAATGGTGTCCAAGTTTATCTTTTCCTTTCTATCTTCTTTAATATAGACAATAAAGCCTTGACATCATTTTCGAAGGAAGCGATTAGTCCGAGAGGCTTCTTTGATTCCTTCGGGGTAAAATACTGGTTGATTGATTCGGAATACAAAAAGTAACCATTTTCTTATAACAATCAACACTTACATGGTATGCAGAGAGTCAATCCATGCTTAAGATCACATCAAAATCTTGAATATTTAGGAGTATTAAATCTACTAACATTTCTTTTTCTTCTATCCTTATCACACAAGATTTGTATACTAGATTGATATTAATTGAATTCCCCATAGGTGTAGCTACCTCTAGAATATATTCCAATTGTTTTGGTTCTACCTTTAAATGACATGCAAAGTATGGTAACATAAACGAATGAGTAGATCCAGGATCAATCAAAACATGAGCTACTTTTTGAAAGATAGTAAGATTACTTTGGATCATCGATTTTGAGGCTTGAGCATTTTGCTGGGTGATCGCGAATATTCTCCCCTTCGTCTGAGGTTTTTGGGCTGCCTCTTCAAACTTTGAATGTTGCTACATTTTCAAGGCAGGACAATCTTTGATCTTGTACCCCAACTTCTCACATTGGAAACAAGCTCCCATTTCCCAATAACAGGGTTTCATCCCATGTCTCTTCCCACAGTTTTTATTAGTGGACTTTGAAATGGCGTTGGCCTTGGCCTTTTGTTTGCTCCTTCATCGATTAGGTGGTGTGGGCCTATTCTAACTTCTCTGGCTTTTCCTCTTTTAGTAATCTTCACAATCTGTTTCAACAATTTGGGTTTGATCTACTATTTCGGCATAAGTTCTTAATTTTAAGACTGACATTCTAATTTGATGGCTGATCTGAGACCCCTTTCAAAATTTTTCACCTTTCTTACCTCATTGTTGACCATGTGTGGAGCAAACTAGGCCAATTCCATAAACTTGCCCTTATACAGTGCTATTGTCTTGTTCCCTTGAACTAATTTCAAAAATTCCATTTCTTTTCAGTCTCGAATAAAATCTAGGAAATACTTTTCACTAAATATCTCTAGAAATACTTCTCAAGTGAAAAGTTTGTTTTCTTGGACCAATACTCCTTTTTCCATCCGCCACTAATGTTGTGCTTCACCTTATAACATAAAGACTGCCAAGGCAACCTTTTTATCATCATGACATCCCATTACCTCAAATATATTTTCCAATTGCATAGTATATCCCTCGGCTTCTAGTGGGTCTGCAGCACCCTTAAAAGAAGGTTGGTTTAATTGCTTAAATTGTTCGATATTATACCCACCATTTCTCGTAGCTGATTGCTTGGGTGGATTGTTGTTCTCCATATGATGTTGCATTAGGGCACCAATATTTTTCAAAGCTTTATGAATTCCCTCCATATTAGCTTCAGCCATTCGAAATTTTGACCTTGTATTAGTCAGTACATACAATAAATATGACCTAGAGTACATTATTTTCAAATTTCCTAAGAATCCTAAACCTCGCTCTGATACCATAATTGTCACACCACAAGTTTTAAAATACTAAAATCCTTCAGATGTGACAGTTGATTCTTAACAAAACAAATATTAAAGGTTTAGATATACATATGTTGATAGAACAAAATTTACAATGGTGAATTTAAATAAAAGTTACAAAGGAGAATTTAGTTATAACTATAATTTCTTCACAAGCTGGTCTTGGTGTGCATTCAACTATGAGACTATAATTATCCTGAAAAATATTTACCATGGTTTGATGAGTTTAGCTACTCAGTAAGTGATCATCATAGTCCTCAAACATAATCATGGTTGGAAGATATTAATACTTTTAAAAAAGGAGATCTATTAAAAATAATACGAGGACAATATTTATGGATAACAATTTCACTTTCAGACATACACAATTAAACATAATCGAAATGATCGAAATGCATATAAACATTTTAACAGAAATGCATAACTCAAAAGATTTCACAAAATACTCTACTAGCATCCTAAGTAGGTCACCTATATACCCCACTAGCATCCTGATGGGTCCAAACAGTCCCTGCAGGTCCAAACATACCTTACCGGCGTATCAGATGAGTCCAAATAGTCCCTACTGGATAGGTCTAAACAAGCCCTACAGGTCCAAATAGTCTTTATCGGCATAACCGAATAGGTCCTAACAATACTTGCAGGTCAGATCATACCTCACCGACGTCTTGGATGAGTCCAAATAGTTCCTATCGGCATAACCAGATAGGTCCTAACCATCCCTGCAGGTCCACTTATACTCAAATTATCCAGGGAACTCTTTAAACATCAGGGAGCAGCAATATCATATATGCAAAGTATCATTGAAATCATTTACATGAATTCACTTGAATCAATTTAAACAATCACTTTCATTGAAATATCTGTAAGTAACCAGTCAAACATTTTGGCAATAATTTTTGAAAGGTAGTAGTTCTAAAAGACATTCTTGAAATCTAACATGATAATAGTCTAGTATTGATAGACGAACTTTTATGAGAATTCAAAATTAAATATGAAATTATCACAATTTATGAAGTTGCCATTTCGTAAATAATCATGTCATAGGCAATATTCTAATCAAGTGCAAAAAAATATTAGTTTTGCAAATAATGCGGCAGCCATTTGCATATGAATTTTACAATGCCTAAATATTCAAAACAGTAGGATGAAATCTCACAATTTTACTAAAAGCGGAAATATCACATTTATTTCTATTAATTTATAGTATCAAAAATTCTGAACAATAGAAAGGAAAAATAAAAATATTTCTAAGAATTTACAGCATTTAAAATTCCTAATAATAGATAAAATATCACAATTTTACTAAAAAGATTATTTTTCAAGACAATGAGGTCCCTTACACATAAAACTTACCGTGTCTAAAATTCATGATAATAGAAAAAAATAATCATTTCATTTTATAAAAAAAACAGATTATTTTTCAAGACAATGAAGTCACTTATTCAAAATAGTGCAAAACTGGATGACTATAAACACTTATAACTAGGGAGCAAGAAATCGCTGTACAGAAAGTTCGCGGTTCTCTGTTCCTCAATAAGAGAGCGAGAGAGAGCACCCTTAATTTATTTTTATCGAGAGAGAGAGACTTCATTGCTTTATTTAGTTAGCAGGAATCTCATGGGCATTAAACAATAGAGAAATGTTTATGAGAGAGAGAGAACGTTCTCGTAGGGAGAGAGAAAAAGTGTGTGCGAACGTTTTGTTTTTGCAAGGAGAGAGAGAGAGTGCAACCCCTTTTTAAAACCCTACTTCTTACCTGTTTTTTTTTACATGATATGTAAAAAAGACATTCGAAAGCCAACAAGAAAAGCCCATGTCAAATAAACGGGGCACATAATGAAAAGGTGAAGTGATTAAAGGAGTAAAAGTATTGATGGTCTCTAAGGACCATAATGCTTATATAGACCATCATACTATAAAGAATTGTTTAAATTTTATTATTTATTTATTTATTTAGGATTGTTACACTCATCGTCTCGTACCCAGGTTTCTCTTTCACATGGGAAGGTCGACCCTTTGGCTTTTCATATATTGGAACCTTTATAGCTATATTTGAGTTGGAATGCACAAAGAGGAAGGGAGCCATAGAAGGGTGCGAGTGCCTATCAAAATAGTACCAGCAGTGGTGGAAGCCACATGTTGTGTGATAGCGTTCTCTATGTTTCCTCTAGTAATAGCCTTATCACAATTCGTTGAACACTCAGAATCCATTTCAATGTCTAGAACAAGTCAACAGAACTTGACACTGTTGGGTTTACGTAGCCTTTAAAGGCCTTAGGAGTGCTTGTAAAATGAAATAATATAGTGGAACATAAACTTAATGAGAGTGTGGTCTTTCATGAACCACATACTAAACAAACGATGTTTGCAGATATCGGACTGTGCTTGACGATCTAGGCTAGTAGGTTGGGAAAAACCCATGTTACTTGGGTATAGAGAACAAACTAATAAGGGTTCTAATGGGTCATCCCTTGACGAGGTCAGAGCATATGCCCAGATGAGTGAGTCGAGGGACTGTGTGACCCTTTTATGGGATGATGGCCTACAGAGATGGGGGCTAAAGCCTCATCCATGTACTATCACACGGCATGCATATTGATAGATCGTTCGGGAAAGCAAGTAAGCCACCTTCAGGGTGAAGCGTTTGCATGTGCAAGAGATACCCCTATGGGCTATAGAGTTGTGGTCGCATCAGGTCTAGGTGACATTGACTTGTCTCTAGCGAATGAACTGTAATCCACAGACTGGGATTGCGACCTCTTGGCTCATCGGCCAAACTTTGGTGATCCACTAATGAGCCCCTATTTGGACTATAGGTCATAGGAAATATTGGGTCGGTTTGATAAAGCAAGTGTGGTCTGTAGTCTACAGTTGAAATTAGAATGCCCCATGATTGTTGATTCCTAAGCTATATGGATCTTTTTCCCGTCATATTAATTTAATTATATTTTTTTTATGATAGAAATTATTTTAGAATTATTATTTAAATTTTTATGAATTTTTGGATATTTTATTTATAAAATTTAGATTTATAAAAATAAAGATATTGATTTTACAATAGTTTAAATGTTCAAATATTATTCTAAGATATTTTTATTAATTTTAAATATATAAAAATATTATGAAGGCCTATTGTACACGTGGGCCCACCATATTTCTAGTAGGTGGGGCCCATGAGTGCCTCCCTTGAGTGGCATGCCCCACCCTTATTCTCTTTCTTATTTTTTGGTGATATGACATATGACCATATGGTTAGAAGATATTGACTTGGTATATCTTTGAAAGTTTTTATGAAAGGATTGAGTAGACTTGTGTTATTTTATGGTATGTACAATATTTGATTATATTTAATTTATTTAATTTATTTAATTTCTATTGATGGTAAAATATTTTAAGAAAGGGGGATAATGGTTCATGCACCTTCCATAATGTTGATGTCCCATCTATGGAATGGATGACTCAAATCTCTCACCCCAAAAAAAAGAGACAAGTCAAAGAAACCCTAAGAAACGCTAATCTTGTTCAAAGCTTATAAAAAAGATTGTCTCTACCTAAAAATCTCTACACCTTATCTCTTGTACCTAATTAAATATTTCTCTCGTATATCCCACAAAGGGGGCACATCGCACTCTCTCATCTTTGATCTCTCTCTCCCACATTATAAAAAAAGAGCTAAGGGTTTAGGCTATGGGGTTTTTCTCTCTCCCATCTCAATTATAGATTTGTGGCTAAGAGTTTTAAGGTGTAGTAAAAAAAAGAGAATCTATCTTTCCCAAACTAGGTTGCTAAGGGAATACACCTAGCGTTTGAGTTTATAGTCATAGGAGTTCATGTTCTATTGGTGTGGTTTGGCCTAAACTTGCTTTCCCAATTGAGATTGAAGGTTGATCATTGATCCCGCGGATGGAGGTGACTTAGTATGAGGTGTAATAAGTCCGATTGAGATAATCTCCGACACTCTTCATTTGTATTACTTGCAATCTTATCTTTATATTCTTAAGCATAGTGTATAGTTATTTCGATGGCATCAAGTTTGAAGATCTTGGTTTTATTGTTATATTGATTTTATTTTAAAGCATGTGTTATTGTAATAAGATCAGAGGAATAAAAATTTTGGATCGAAGAGAGGTCATCTTGAATTTTCTGTGATTTGGTATGTTCTTCATTGAGACATGATTAACTACATTTATCAAGTATACTTAAGAGAGTAATACAAGGCTTGTAGAAATATATGTGGTACTATTATGTGTCTACTTTAAAAAAAAGTTGGTTTGAAAGGGAAAATTCACGAGGGTAGAGGAAAAATATAATTTTATTAGATAGTGTTCATCTTGAAATTCTGCAGTATGATTTATTTTGTGATGTAAATATCACTTATTTATTTTTCTAAAGAAAAAGTATTATTTGGGATTCACACTATGATGTTATGATTTCGTTTTGAGTCTAGTTTTCAATACAAAAGATTTCAGGAATAAATTCTTTGAGGATTGAGAGAAACAAATTTTTTATTGAGAGGTGCTCAACCTGATTTTCTGCTGAGAAAATTGCATTGTGACGTAAATGTCACTAAAATGAAGACTCAATAAATGGTATGATTTAGGGATGGAACTGAGCACTATTTTATATTTTTTACTCTATTTCAATACCCAAAAGGATTCGGAGATAAACTCTTTATAAGTAGAGAGATATCATATTTTTATTATGGGATGCTCATGTTCTATTCTGTAGCAAATTAAAAGATGTATCATGTTAAAGCACATCTTTGAATTTCTAATTATGAAGACCTTTTTTTTAGGGCTCGTTTAAAAATATTTTATAGTGTGCCATGAGTATAGTTTCTTATAGTAAAACTTTAGAGAGAGATAATACAGAGTTGGCGAAATAAGACCCTTGACATGAAAAATGTTCGATTTGGGAATAGCAGAAAGAAGAAGAAACATAATACCTATAAAAGCATATTGGTTTCTTTGAAATGAATGGATATATAGAGATACTTGGTGGTAGCATAGAAATGCTAAAGATCCGTAGAAAAATCGAAATTTTGAAATTTGAAGTCATGGGATGAAGATGATTGTTTCTTCACAATGTGAGACAAGGAGAATCCAAGTGCCAAAAAGATGAACAATTCATGACATGTGAAATCGATGACCAATATATTCTCCATCAGTTGCGCGCTCTTCCAAGATGACAAAAACTTGTCAAACAAATAACTGCAATGAATCAAGAAAGCCCAGGTACCATACTACATGATTTTGAGGTATGAAATCTAACAACATGGTTTTGAGGTATGAAATCTATCACACATTACATGATAAGGTCATATAGGAAAGATGATTAAAAAAGAATACTGTAATCCACAGACTGGGATTGCGACTTTTGACTCATCGGCCAGACTTTGGTGACCTGCTAATGAGCTCCTGCTTGGACTGTGGGTCATGGGAAACACTGGGTTGGTCTGATATAGCAAGTGTGGTCTGTAGTCCACAGTTGAAGGTGAAGTGCCCAATGCCATATGGATCATTTTATCATCATATTAATTTAATTATATTTGTTTTATAATATAAATTATTTTAGAATTATTATTTGAATTTTTATGAACGTCTGGATATTTTATTTATGAAATTTAGATTTATAAAATTAAAGATATTGATTTTACAATAGTTTAAATATTTAAATAATATTCTAAAATCATTTTATTAATTTTCAATAAATAAAAATATCATGGGGGCCCATTGTGCACATGGGCCCACCATATTTCTAGAAGGTGGGGCCCATGAGTACCTCTCTTGGGTGGCATGCCCCACCCTTATTCTCTTTCCTATTTTTTAGTAATATGACATGTGGCCATATGGTTGGAAGATATTGACTAATTTTGACTTGGTATATCTTTGAAAAATTTTGTGGAAAGATTGAGTAGACTTGTACTATTTTATGGTATGCACAATATTTTGATTAGATTTAATTTATTTAATTTATATTGATGGGAAAATGGTTTAGGAAAGGGGGATAATTGTTCATGCACCTTCGATAATGTTGATGACCTATTTATAGAATGGATGACTCAAATCTTTCACCCCATAAGTCACCCAAAATCAATGGTTCATATTGAATTTCACAAGAAGAGGCAAGCCAATGAAAACCATAACAAACCCTAATCTTGTTCAAAGCCTATAAAACGGGTTTGTCTCTACCAAAAAATCTTTACACCTTATCTCTTGTACTTAATTCCATATTTCTATCTCATATCCTACAAAAGGGACACGCCCCATTTTCTCATCTTTGATCTTTCTCTCCCACATTGTAAACAAGGGGCTAAGGGTTTAGGCTATGAAGTTATTCTCTCTCCCATCTCTCAACTATAGATTTGTGGCTAAGGGTTTTAGGGTGTAGTAAAAAAAAGAGAGTTCATCTATATCAAACTAGGTTGTTAAGGGAATTCACATAGGGTTTGAGTTTATAATCAACGGGGTTCATGTTCTATTAGTGTGGCTTGGCCTCAACTTGCTTTCCCGATTGAGATTGAAGGTCGATCATTGATCTCGCGCGATCTGATGGTGGTGACTTGGTGTGGGGTGTAATAAGCCTGGTTGAGGTAATATCCAGCACTCTTCATTTTTATTACTTGCAATCTTATCTTTATATTATCAAGCATAGTGTATAATTATTTCAATGACATCAAGTTTTTAGATCTTGGTTTTATTGTTATGTTGATTTTATTTTAAAGCATGTGTTATTGTAATAAGACCACTTGTAAGTGATCTTTTGCTAAAACAAAAAAGGCAAAAAAAAAAAAAAAAAATTTTATGATTCCCCAAGAAAAGATCATATAGGTTTTTCTTCCAGACATTGCCCCAAAATAAGGAGTTGGGGGCAGATCGTGAGAAACTCGAAATCCATTGTGGTGAACGAGAGCAAGTCCAAAAGACACATGACACCATGTGAGGCTCTAACTGGGAGCAACTTATCAAGACACTCAATGAAAGTCTAAACTGCGATGACTAGGAGCAAGTCATCCAGACACTTGGCATCAAAATACAAGATCGTGTTCAGGGGCATGTCAGGGAGATACCTAGCACGGTCATAATTGCCTCGTGCACAGGAAGCAAATCAGGAGACACTCGGTGCATGAAAGCTTCGGCAGTTGACAACAAGTCACTATGACACTTAGACACCATCTGCAATAAATTTCCAGCCTCCTACGATGCTCCCACAACTGATGTTGAATGTGCCACTCTCTGATCGCGAGACATTTAGGAGGGAACATTGCTCGGGGGTATTTTTTGGTCTCAAATAAATGTCATAGGACTCATGAGTGATGATGTCTAGTAAAAAAATTCTCGGTTGGATTACTTGAGGAATCACTAGAAATGGCTACAATGGGTAAAAAGACAAAATCAATCTCATGATAAATTAAAAGGTGAAAAATCCTTTTAATATTATGGAAGAAAGCTTCCGGCTAAAAATAAAAAAGATACTAGTTCAATCATGCCCAAGTCAGCAATCGGGCAGTCCAGAAAGAGGCATGGTTAAACTCTAATCAAAATAGCCCAAAATGGTAATTTGACAGTCCATTACTTAATCCAAGTTACCCCAAGTATACCTTCAAAAATTTAGGCTAATTCGAAGCCAAACGATCAAGATATCGTTCGGCAAAGCTTAACTGTTAATTTCACAATATTGATCTAAGGCTAATTTACAAAAGTTCTTCAAGATATACAAATATAAATGGACCGATAAACTTATGCGCAGAATATATCACTATAAGACGGCTACGGTCCAAATTTGAGCCCAATTTGGCATCGGATACAAGAGAAATTACCTCTTGAACATCTTGGACCATAAGTAGGGTCCACTTAAATTGGTCCAACTCTACCTAAGAAATAAGTGGCCAATGAGTTTCAAATTTTAGTGAGATGAAGGTGATGATGAGTAAGGCCTTTGATAAATATTTCAGCCAAATTCGATGTCCAGAGAGGTGATTTTTTGTGAGCCATCTTTAGGGCACCACAGGGGGACTACACAGAAAAGAAGAATATCACATACTGTGTCTATGTTTCATCATCTTCATTGGAATTACAGTAAGCAATGAAATTTTTTTGAAAACGTAAGGGGGTATATCTCCTAATTCCTATAGTCAAATGAGCTCAAATTTATGTATGTTGCTCCTTGTAACATGGGTTTTTCATCCATGTATGAATCCACGGGGTTTTCCATTCGGATCGTGGTCGTATCGACCAAAAATTTAGAGGTTTGCAGCAAGTGATGTATATGTGTCCCCATCACCTCCACTCACTATTGGAGAAATATTTCACAATTCGTAAAACAATTTGAGCCAACCTTTTACAAAAAGCTTCCTAACTTAGAGTCAAACGTATCCATATATGGCAATTCGCAATCAAAATCCAATTAATGGGGTGAATAATAGTAAGAAGCTGTCTAAATTTATGAGACTGTAGTTGTCAAAAATAATAAAAAATGAAAGTCATGTTTCTCTAATCTAGCATCATCTTAAGCCAAAATTCTTGCCAAACATCAGTCTCAGCATTTTCCACAAGAATCTACTGGCGGATCATAAAATAGCAGCAACCATTGAGAGCAATGACTAGATATAGAGATGGGTACATGCTTTTTACCAAAAACGGAAAACTGAAACTTAAAATGAGTGAAACTTCGCGAATTGAGGATGGTTTATTTTTAATATTCTCTTCCTTTTAAGCCATACTTTAGATATTTCACTCCCAACTTTTACTATTCCACCTATGTTCTTTCATATCTATAGAATTCTAACTTTCCAAAATGGCCTTGCCTCCATCCCATTATCTCCAAACTACCCCTTGACTTTTCGTAAATACCCAAATTACCCTCCGTAAAATTCAAAATACCTTCAAAAAATATAAAACCACCAAAACTACCAAATATTCCCATAAATCCTAAGAAATTAAAATTCCCAAAATACCTTTATGAATTCCTAGATCCAAAAACCAAAAACTTCTATAACCCAAGGGAAACCTTGGAGTACGTGCTTCCAAATTGGAAAGTTCATGAGCTCTTCGTCAAGATTTTAGAGGATACATGGGGCTCTCATGAGCAATCGGCTTCTTCAGACGTTTGAGGTTTCACCTCATTTTGGACTGATATCACGACCAAGTCTTGGCGAGAAGGTTTCCCCAGATACAAAGTGCTAGTGGTCTAAGAGGTTCTGGGTTCCGCCTTATCTCAGAGATAACCCCCACCCCCATTGCCACCCCCACCCTTTTGTATTTGCTTTTTTATTTTTATTTTGGGAAAATGACCTTTACGCCCTCCCCAAACTTCCATCCCCATTAGTCCATTGGGTTCACCAAAATCCCTTATACCCCTTCAAATTTAAACTTTTGGGACTGTTAGCCCCCTAATTACGTTTTTCTTTTTATTTTTTTACAAATTTGATCTTTTTATTTTACAAAATTTTCCCTTCCCTTTCTCTTCTGTTGCCTAAAACCAATCTCACCTCCGTGGATTCCACACTATAAATTTAGACATGAAAAAAAAAATAGAAAAGAAGAAGTTTTCTTTAACATTATGACCTATTTTACAATTATATCAAATAACGTTTGAACTTGAAAATAATTAATCAAGATATTTGTTACTATTGTTAATGGTTATTATTATTTATTTATTAAAAAACTCTATCAAAATACTTATACGAGATGAAATACTTAACAATTAATATATTATTATTGTTATTATTGTTATTATTATAATTATTAATTAATTATAATTATTATAAATTATTATAATCAATAAAATTTATATATCAAGTCACAAAAAAATTATGGATGACTAATGTAGGGGTTTGGCATTCTATAAAACAAAGAGATCAAATTTGTAAAAAGAACAAAAAATATATAATTAGGGGGTTAATGGTCTCAAAGTTTAAAACTTGAGGGGATGCAAGAGATTTTGGTTAACCCAAGAGGTTAATAGGAATGAAAATATGAAAATTTCTGAGAGGGGGTTGGAGGTCATTTTACCTGTATTTGCTTTCTTTATAAACAATAAAAATATTGTTGTTTTAATTGTGTATCTCTGATTACGGTTTTTATCCCGACTATTGAGTCTCTACTCTACTTGCTAGAGTGCTACTCCTCTCTTATGCTCGCTACATTGGTCCACTCTGCATTAATAATGGAATTTTGTGAAGACGAGGATGGGAACTCTATTAGAACTTCAAGGTCTCTCTCAAGGGGGCATATCAGTAGATGTACGTACCCTCGCTTACGCAGAGTATCTAAAAAGCCTCAAATTGAGATAGAAGAGAGGAAGAGAGAAAGGTTTGTATTCCATTTTTAGAGCATACTCTTCATCAGAGAGCTATTGGCTTGAGGTTGTCCATAAGAGCATCCATTTTTGAACCCATTGAGCTATTTATCGATAGCTTCTTTTAAGTTCATCGGCAATGAGAGCACTACAAGCCCAATCCAATTTGTGAGATTCTTGTTACAACTCAAGGTAATGGCAAGGTTATTAAATGAATCCGGCGACAAGATTATTGTATGACTTAGGTAATTATCAAAGTAATAATACCGCCTTATCTTCCTCAACCATCTTCACCCCCAAAAATTCTCAAGTTAACCAATTATGTTCTTGAAGTCATTCAAGTGTTCCAATGTTTTCGTAACTCCGCGCATCCTCAAAAAATACAATTTTTCTTTTAAGAAAATCTAATTTATGAAAAACTTTATTTCGTACACGCATTCGCCATAAATCCAATTTTGTCTTTTCTCCTAATATATTAAATAATATTTTATATGTTCGCTTCTATCAATTCTTCGCCATAATTATCCGTCATACTCTCCAGATTCTGAAAGTTTCCTTGCAATGCTTTATAAATGCCTTGCTGTACCTATATGTCATGGACTTTTAATTTATAAAGTCCAAGAATCTTTCCTCCCATTAAACTTTGCCACTTCAAATTTGTATCTAGTCATTTTCTCTAAATTGGTACACGCTTCCTTTGAGCTCTAATATCATTTATTGGGAACCTAGACTTGTTCGATTGCCATTTGTTGTGTTAACTTCCAATATAACAAATTTAATACCTTGAAACCAACTTACCTATCATGAACAAATGAATTTCAAGAAACTCAAACTCTGTAATAAATTTGGGTAAAATGGTATGCAAATAAGAGAAGTAAAATATGAAAACTCAAAACCACAACATCATATAACAAACCACAATCTAAACACCACCAACACACAAATGTATGTGGTTCGTACTAATCGGGCTACATCCACAGGCCCAACCAACATTCTTATTGAATCCATCTCCATCACCATGGCTTTGCTTGCCATGGGAATTACTAAGGAAAGCTACGAAAATAGGGCGTAATAGTAGCTGTGGTTTTGTTAGAACGCCAAATCTCAACTTCGACAAAAGCTCTCTCACTCATAATAACTATTTTCTCTCTCTCTCTACACGGTGGCTTATAAAATCCCCACCAATGGTAGTTTTTACAATGATCATACAAGCCTTTTGACTAGGAGGAAAATAATGTTGGGGTGATTTTGGATAACCATCCAATACCCACTCTACTCCACAAATTAAATAACAAGGAAAGTATCATTGAAGAGTTTATAATTAAAGGAGCCAATGATCTCGATTAACAACTGTGGGTTTATCTTTTTATTTTCATTTCATTTGATGCCTCCTCAAAAGGAATTCTAAAAACTTCCAAGCTACCCTTGTTTAGGAATGAGAAGCGTGAAGAATTAGGGATATTTTAATAATTTTACCTATAATAGGTCAAAACTGAAGGTTGAAATACTTCTGAGGATTATAAGTAAGGAACTCACTATTCAAGTTTTCTAATGAGGAACAATTAAAGGTATTTATATAATTTGGTACATGCTAAGCATTTGGGTGTCAAATGATAAAAATATGTCTAGTTGCTCCTCATTACTAACCCTAAACAGTGCGTTCCTTATTTGTGACCATGAATAAATAGATTAGGGCCTCTTAGGCATCAAATGACTGAAAACCCCTTATTATTCAAGCTTCCCATTCTTGACAAGTGCGGTTTGGGAATTTTAAATTTTTTTATTTTTAGGAAATGAAAACAAAAAAATCGCCCCTCAAACATTTATTGGAATAATCCAATTGAATGATTTTGTGAGGTTTCAACCCATTCAATGATATTTACCCTAAAATAAAGGAGAAAGTTCATATTAGAGGGTACCTGAATTTGTGCAATTGTTATTTTGGACACCCAGTATCCAAACTTGTCGCTGAGTTAAAATAAACTACGTGAGTAGACTCCGACACCAAATGTTTGAATTCACTCACTTAGATTCCTTTTTAATGGGAGATAGATTCAGACATTGGGGTGACTAAACCTTTATCCCATAAATAAATAAATAGATAACACTGACTCAGACATATAGTATCTAAACTAGGGGAAATTTGGAAATAAAAAAAATAAAATAAGATCATTGCATAATATAAGAATGAACTGTTTACTATAAGACTATTTACCTTTGATACAAGGATGTCTCAATCATGAATAGCCATCCAATGTGCAATCTGACAACTTGGATGCATCACAAAGTTCGAAAAAAATTTATGTTGAACTTTGAGCCTAATAAATGGAAAACATACCACCACTAATTTTATAACCAATTTTTAAGATTAATCGTAATATCAAATATAAATGGTCTTATTGAATTCCTATAGGAAATATCTTATCCCTTATTGTAATTTTTTTTTTTTTGATAGAAAGTTCACTAAATTTTATTGCTCTAGAATGAAATTACAGATTCCGAAACGGAAACATCAGAAAGAGTAGTACCACCTTTGGCAAGGAAATCTGCCAAGGTTCGCCTCCCTATAAACGTGAACAAAGGAAACAGAGAGGGACGTGGATAAATCCAAGATTTGCAACAACAATGGTTTCAGTTCCTATGGGAGAAGTTGTTCCTTCTTGCACCACAATATCACATTAAGAGAATCCCCCTCTAGAATGAACTCATGCCCCAATTTCCTGTCCACAATAGTACGCAGACTAAAAAGAAGGGCAGAGAGTTCAGCGAAGTTAGCAATCCGAACACCAAGAGGACCTACATAAGAAAGAACCACATTTCCATCCTAATCTCGAATCACTCCTCCAAAGCCAGATACACCCGGGTTGCCTATCAAGCTGCCATCGAAATTTAATTTATATACCCCTTGTGGTGGTGGCCACCATCTCTCTTTAGGCCTACATTTGATGAAATTCAAGTGGAAGATATCACCAACATTTCTTCTAACATCTAATTCAGTGATATCCTGCCCCCCAGAGTAATCGAAAGAAAAGACCAAATACAATGCAGAATTCTATCCAAGACCTTTTCACAAGACAAAGTCACCCCTTCGAAGACTCCTATTCATCTCTTTCCAAATTTCTCAAAGAATGACTCCTCTAACAATTTGCCAAGTAATAGCCCCTAGCTTCGGAAGTGGAATTGAGAGGCCCTCTATTATCCCTACTACTGAGAGGGGCATTACCAATGCAACTCCCAAATTTGTGAAAAACTATCTCCAAATATGGCTAGCAAAGGTACAATGTAGGAATAGATGGTTACCTGACTCCCCATCCGCCTTACACAAGAGGCAAATATTTGGTAGAATATTTCCACGCTTAATGAGATTATCAATAGTGAGCACTCGATCTTGGGCTGCCAACCATAAAAATCCTTGAACCTTCAACGGAAGAGGCCACTTCCAAATCCTAGCAAGAATTGGCATAGACTATCTTACACTATCGTTGGAGAGTAAATAATACATGGATTTAACTGAAAAAATGCCATTCTTATCAATTTCCCATGATACTTCATCATTTGCATTCAAAGGAATATAAACATCTTCCAGCATCTTAAAAAGGTCAGAAAATTGAGAAATGAGAAAAGAGAAAATAAGGAATTCTATTATATGGAAGATCTATATTCCAGACTATTTGGTCACCTCGGTGAGCATAATTGGCTGAGACAGATGCATCTTAATTAACCACTATTTGACACAACAATGGAAAAAGGAATTTCAGTGGAGAATACCCTATCCATTTCTGATTCCAAAAGTATATATTACTTCTATTGCCTATACATCATTTAATATCTCTATGGACGAGTCCTTTACACAACAGAGATGGTTTTTGAGAGTCAAACTCCTCCACCACCATTTACAGAGCAGAGCAAAATTAATCAGCTTGATTTTTCTGATGCCAAGGCCTCCTTCCTCCTTTGGTATGCGAACCCTATCTCATCGCAGAAGGTGGAACTTTTTCTTATCTACAGAAGATCCCCAAAGGAAGTTCCTCATCATAGACTCAATCATCTTTGCCACCGAAATAGGGATCTGAAGAATAGACATTTGATAGATGGGCAGGTTTGATAATCATGCCTTAACAAGCGTAATTCTGCCCCCAAAAGACAAGTATTTGAACTTCCAGAGATCTAACTTCATTTGAATGCGTAGAAGAATTTTGTCCCATACTGCAATGGGGAGCCTACCAACAGATAAAGGCAAACTCAAGTACGTAATATGAAACTTATCCATCTTGCAACAAATTCCTGAGCCAAAACAAAAACATCATCCTCTATGTAATTAAGGCCCACCATGCTACTTTTTGTAAAATTTATTTTTAAGCCTAAAGCATTTTAACAACACTTTAGAAAAACAACAATATTGGATACTTCAGTTCTTTGAGCTCCACAAAGCAAAAGTGTGTCATCTGCATACTGAAGATGAGAAACTCAAGGGTCATCAGTAGGAAGCTGAAAACCTACAAAATGACCATTACACATCACTTTGGAGAGCATTAAACTGAAGCATTCTACATAAATTACAAAGAGGAATGGAGAGAGGGAGGTCTCCTTGACGCAGTCCACGGGTGGCTTTAAAAAACCAACCGGACTACTTTTATAGATAACCGAGAAGTGTGTCGAAGAAATGCTTCCCAAAATCCACTATCTCCACTTATTACTGAAACCCATATTTCTCATTATTTCAAGTAAAACCTTCCACTTTACTCTATCATATGCCTTCTCCATATCTAATTTAATGACCACTCCAAGATTGCCATCAATAATTTTAGAGTGAATGTATTCTTGTGATATTAATACACTATCAATGATCAATCTATCCTTTGTAAAAGCCGATTGTGGTCCAGAAATGACTTCAGGTAGAACCTCCTTAAGTCTCTTAGCCAGAACCTTAGCCACTATTTTGTAAAAGCTCGTGAGCAGACTAATAGGTCTAATATCTCCCAAAGTAGCGATCATTGATTTCTTTGGTATTAGAGCAATAAACTTAGAATTCGCACCCTTAAACAACTCTCCTCTCCTCAAAAAGCCCCTTGTCATTTATAAAAGCTTTGAACTAATAAGACTCCAGAACTTATAAAAAAAGTAAGAGGGAAACCGTCCGGCCCAGGTGCCTTATTACTAGGTAAGGCAAAAACCACCTTTTTTAATTCCTCCATCGACACCTGCCTATCTAAAGCTGAAATAAAGTGAGGTGGGATAACTCTAAAATCCACCCTGCTGAGCCTAGATGCGTGAGTGACCTCCGAAGAGAATGCCCGTTGAAAGTGATCAACAACAGCTTGAGATATACCCATACTGTCCTCTTGATCAACCCCATTCATAGACAAACCAGAAATATTGTTTTGACGTCTCCTTGCATTGATAATACAATGGAAATATTTTGTGATTAAACCCCTTTCCTTAAGCCACTTAACCCTCAATCTTTGTCTCTAGTATACTTTTTTCACCCTCCTAAGCTCCTGTAACTCATTGAGTTTTTCACTTCTCTCCTCTGCCAACTCCTCAGGCCATTCACCAATCTGATGCATCACAAAGTCCAGGTCGTCAATAGAGAGCAGAAGCGCATCATTCTTGCACTTTACGGAAGAATACTTTTCCTTTTTCCACTTCAAGAGTTCATGTTTAATATTTATCAGTTTCTTATGGAGTTGATAATCAAGTGATCCAGTGGTGACTGAGTTCTCCCATGTACTTTTTATAATTTATAAGACATCTTTCTCCTTTAACCAAGCAATTTCAAACCGAAAAGGTCTAATACCACCAGAGTAACCCTTAGAGGTTAACAAAATCAGAGTGTCGTCAGAAGAAAGTCTAGGGAGAGCTCTCACAGAGGCCAATCGAAAAAATTATGACCACTCGGGGGATACCAAGAACCTGTCAATTTTTGACATAGAAAGCACGATAGAGCTTCCCTTGGTCCAAGTGTATTTAGCCCCTACTATTGGATAATCAATAAGAGCATTTTCTTCAAGAAAACAATTGAATAAACGCATCGAAGACGAGATAGAACCCCCAACAAGAGTTTCTTCCGATCATCTTGTAAAATTAAAATCCCCCCCAATACAAATAGGAAATTGAAACTGTGCAGTAACCTCTGACATATCAGAAACAAAACAAACATTTTGAGCTGAAGTTTGTGGTCCATAAACATTTATACGCCCCCATTGAAAATCAGCTTGAGGACCCACAAAGCCAACAAGTAAGACAAAGTATTTTCTAACAACTGAAAAGGAAAGCAAAGAAAGATCCCATAAAATCCAAATCCCCCCTGACTGTCCTACTGCATCAATACCCACAAAGACTACTGCTCTATGACCCCACACCTCCCTAACCCTAAACAGAGTAAGGCTAGAGAGTTTGGTTTCTTGCAAAATTAGAGCAGTAGGTCTATATTTACCTACAAGAAACAAAACATCTTTTTTTCTTTTGGGATCACCAAGACCCCTCACGTTTCAAGACAACATTAACATAAGAAATTAAGGGTGAGAAGAACTTGAACCATCCTCCTTTGGCCCAAAATTGAATTCTTCAAGTAGCAATGCCTCCTTCACAGCTTCCCCATCACTCTCCTCTGATGACGATAAAGAAGAAGAAGACTCGGCCTCATTAACTTCCACATCTCTGGTCACCACACCACCTGCATTAGCTCGTTTTCCACGCGCAATTAGTCTCATAGACGATCACGTGTCCTTCACAGGGCTTTATCCCTCTTCTTCTTAGATGCTACGTCCTTCATGAGAGTGACATCAAAGACACCCCCATCCCCAGTACCCTGATTTTGCTTCTTCAACAAGCCCCTCTGGATTTTTTTTGCCTTAAGCTTCTCTATAAGATCCTTAAAAATGACTCCTATGGGAAGGTTGAAGTCCATGCAGCTATCAAACACCATAGAACTCACTACTTCTCCAGCTGCCTTGCTATCATCGTCCATCAAAGGATTTGGTACATAATCCTCTCCTTCATCTGCATGATCATCATTCGCCTCTGAGAAGCCTGGCTTAACCTTGGATAGGTGAAGGAGCAGATGCTGCTCCTCCCTGATAATAGAGAGTGGGGTAGCGTCCTCTGAGTCCAAAGTAGCCAGAGCCAGATTTCCATCTTCTGAAAGATTGTTCTCCTCCTCAGTAGAGGTCACCACATATTCTACATTCTCATTTACCTCCATCTCCTCAATTAGCTCAACATCCTCTTCTATAACTACCAGGGCCAGAGCGTTAATCGCAACTGGATCAAAAGGCAGCTGCTGAGAGATGCGCTTCTTCTTGACAGCCCTACGAAAACACAATGGATAAATGGCAGCGAGAAGAGCAAACACTACCTGAGGTGTCACTTCTTATCTCTGCATCTCTCTTAAAAGAGCTTCCCCTTTGCTGGACTTCTCGACAGAATTTCCTTGCTCTAAGCTGTAGTATGGGAGATAAGGAAAAACTTTAGATAACGAACCATCACCGCCTCTTATTGCCAATGACAAGAAAGCTTAATTGCATAGTACTGTCGAGTATAGCAAACCTGATAAACCCGCGACTTTATCCTGACAGCCCGATGATCCTTCCACTACCTCATCATCAATCCCGCCAACTTGACATTGTCTTTCCTTCATGACTTTATTCGGTAGCCCCTCACATACCTTACTTGGACCCTCAGCAAACCTTTGTAGACTTTCAGGCGAGTTAACATCCGTTGGCTGTAACGCAGGCGTAGAAGGCGTTAAACATCTAGTTGGGATCCACCATTTATTTATTTTTAAAATTTTAAATTTCCTTGTAGAGTGTCTAAACTTTCGGGTCCGTTCCAACTTAAACTGATCGGAAACTAAGTTTTTCAGTGTAGATCTACAACGCCTAATCACTTCTTGCCATCCATTTTCACCATTGAGCTTAGTAGCAATATTCTCAGCTTTTTTAATAATGGCGCCTTCCACCTGACTTCTGGAACTACTGTAATAGCGAAACACTCCTTCCCCACTTTTAAAGTTAAAAATTTAGGAATGATGAACCCCTCTAGTTTTCAGATACGTACCCTCACAGATCGAAGATCAACTCCAGAAAAAGCCAACTTGTCTATGTCACAAAATTCTCCACATTTGTTAGCAAGAAGACGGAAAATAGAGATGGACCACGCATGAATAGGAATACCAAGAAACCTAGCCCAAGCAGTACTTTCACTAAGATATGATTGATGCAAATGGGGTCTCCAAAGACAACAACTACCCTTTAACCTGAACAAACTTGTTTTTCAACGCTGAAGCAATATCCTTCTTTGAAAGAAAAAAAAAGATGATCTTATTATCACCCACAATTTTGACTTTAGGTGCATAAGACAAACTCCAGCTTCTCCTAGCCCAATCCGAAAGCCCTAATATATCTGTTGATGGGGGGAAGAAAGAACCCACCACTGGGAATGGTGCCTCTGCTAACAGACCACCTGTCAAATCAAGCCCAATGCTAACCACGGGCATGCCATCACCCTCAACATCTTCCTCTACATCCATCGATAATTGGTCAACTCAAGATACCCTCTATCTCTTTCTCTCTCTCTCTCTTAAAATAGCTCTCACAGGCTAATGACTCTGCAATAGTTGCAAGCATCTTTTGTCACCAAGAAAATGAAGGCACGACAACCAAGTATATTAATAACTCCCTTAACCTTAGGCTTCACTCTCAATCCATGGGGTTCTTCTCTGATAAAGCTTCCTCGTATTCTTCCTCTTTTTTTTTTTAACTACAAAAAAAACCAATGCTACTTTGAACTAGAAAAAACAATAAATAAAGTCAAAGTGGTTCTCCCTGCGAATGAAATGAATCTCATTTCTGCCGCAAATCCAATAGAAAAACCCCTTTTCCAGCAAAAACTGCATCCAATTCCAAACCAAAATGTCTCCAAATTCGGGGCCTCAAATAAATCCAGTCAAGGTCCCTTTAAAAATCCGGCCACAAAACGCTATAACCAACAAAAAAAAAACAAAATCTAATCATAAGGGCCTGAAACTTCCTTTCCAACAAAGACACGCTAATTCTTGGCTTTATAACAAACCCTAGATCTACAATTTCTAAGGTGCAATCGAAACCCTAGATCTCCATTAAAGAGAGGGAGAGATCAAACTAGAGAGACAAAGTTTGTGTCGAAAAAGGATTAGGCCAAGTGCACTTCTCAGCGAACTCAACTCCTCCGTGTCCTTGGCATCACGTCTTCGCCCTCTCTCTCGCTATGAAGCCCAAATCTCTCTGACCCATGGCTTTGGGTGCTTTGGTTCTTCATCAAATGAGTTAGAGCAAGAGCCGAGAGAGGCCTCAACGCCATTGATGAGCGCTTTTCCACTTATCTTGCTTAGAGTTCGCAACTCATAGCAAAGGCTTCCAGGACTCTCCTGCTATCGACATGCATACTCTAATGTTACTTTATATGGAGCCACATAGTTGGCCAAATAACCAGCAAGACTCCTCTCTCCCTCTCTCTCCAACATTTCAGTTTTATTGTAACTTTAAGGGTGTGGTTTGCATAAGGTTACAACTTTGAACAATCAAAGTAAGGCGCACCTTCAAACTTTGTCATAAGATGCAATTCTGATATAAATTTTTTTTACGATAGCACAAAAATCTATTTTCATCTCTAATTATAATCTTATAATCTTAAAGGAAACTTATATAAATATCCATAATATTTTTCGCTTTTATGAAAATACCTGAAACTTTCCATTATTACACAGATGTTTATTTTTTCAACTTCATAACACATTTTTTTTTTAAAAAAGATTGAACTATCTATTTTTAGTTTTTGAAAAACCAAAATTTTTTAAATTTTGCGTTTTGGTAAACCGAATTTATTTTATTTTTTATTTTTGAAACACTCTATACCTTTCCATGCATTCTTTCTCCTAGAACTTGGTCTGGGTGTCCCTCTTGTACTACTCCATGAACTTCTTCTTTACCTTGCAATCGAAGAAATGCCGGGTTATAGGTTCTTCACTGTGTTGGCTTCTATAATTGCATGAAAGTCTTGAAAATAGACAGTCCAGATAATATATTACAAGATGTATTATTTTTTTACTGAATTTTTTTTTTTCACATCTCGATGTCAAGCTGATCAATTAAATTGTTTTCTCTATAGTCACACATCTCCAAATAGCTCTCCCCATTTGTGCCATTGACGGCCACAAGTTATGGGAGCCAAAAAAAGGTCTCGATAAGAACTACAAGGGTCACCTCCATTGAAGTCATCATTGAGGGTGGTGAAAAGAAAAGGAAAATGCTTTAGAAAAAAATTAGCAGAAAAAGCCAAGTAAGTAGAGCTAAAGATTGGTTAATAGAACAATCAACTATAATTAGAAATAAATCCTCGAAAATTTTATGTGAGAGAAACTACCTTTTAAACCCCAAGGCAATGAGAGAGAGCATGACAAAAGAAAACAAAGAAAGAAGGGCCCTGCTGCCATTTAGTCATGGGCTTATATAGAGAGAGAGAAAACAAACAAGAAGGGCCCTGCTGCCATTAAGTCATGGGCTTATAGAGAGAGAAAACAAACAAGAAGGCCCTGCTTACCTACCATAAAGCAAATCGATGATTTGGCTTTCAACCCTAATTGAAAAGCCCCCTTCTGATTTTCCGAAATGCATCACTATAATTAATGATGCCAATCATCTACTCTATTCACTGCAACGAGAATGGTTAGAACCTCATTTACAGAGAAATAGAGCATATTCATTTACGAAGAAATGGGTGCATATGGGAAGGAGAATGGCAACAAACGTAGGAAGGCAGATGAAGAGTGAGAAAGGCACTTTCTATAATTCGGTGGAGGGGTTTCTTGGGTTACTTTCTAAAAAGTAGAAAGAAGGTTACCAGTTTTGCCTTCGCCTGCGCTCTGCACCGTCAGATTACATGGACGGTTCAGATGTAAGTGCCTGTGTAATAACGGTTTCTATCCCGGCCCCACCAAAACCGGATCCTTATGGAAAAGAAAGTAATAGGAGATGCTTCAAAGGAGTAGAGAATGATACAATCTTTAAAAAAACGCCAAGTCGAACCGGACTCACCCGGTTCGACTCGGGAATCGTCATGGACGGCTCGAACCGCTAAAAAAATCGGGAATCATCCAGTTCTAGAGAGAACCGGACGATTCTGCACAGTCACTCGCCGATTCACAGTATGAAATCGGCGAGTCCCGTGAAAAACACAGGCTGCACAATGTTCTTCACTGGGATTTTTTGAAATTTGTCATTTTTTGATCATTTTTTTTGTTTTTTTTGGCATGTGATCTAACTTGCAGGCTTTAAACAACTTTATTCAGCTTTTAAACGGATTAAATGATTGAGAAATTTTGTGTTTTTGGATAACGAAACTTGCATTTTGAGAGTTTCCGCATTTCCTTGTGTTTCATGCCAAATAAGGCATAAATCTTTCAAAATTTGTAGGCATTGTGATCGTAAAGTTGTTCATCAAAACCTTATGTTACTAATTTGTGATAATCGTTGCAAAAAACAGAGTTTTTTGGAGATTGAAGGCTCTGGTTCACAAAACCAAGTAAGAAGTTTGGGTTTTTTTTTTTTTTTCTGCCATATGATTAATTTAACTGCATATTTTGAAGATAATGAGTTCAATTTGTAAGGTTTTTAATCTTTATTGTGTCTATTATGATTTAACATATTCAATTTTATGTAATTTGGTCAATTACAGCATGGAATTTCACATGAACACAGAGATGTCTGCAAAACCAAATTTCCGCTATTTTTTTTTTTTTCCGCCATTTGATTTTTTTGTTCGTGATATATTAGAAATAATGTGTTCAAACTTTAGGGTTTTGATTCCTTATATTATTGTTTATCAGAAAATGTACCCTATTGGATGTAATTTATTCGCTTAGAGGTGGATTTTTTAGTTAAAATGGCTTATGAAGATGACTCTGTGAAGAACATATTTTTTTTTATTTTTATTTATTTATTTATTTATTTATTTTTATTTTTGTAATCCATGATCGAATTTTTTGTAATACTTGTAATCCATGATCGAATTTTTTTTTTTTATCCATGATTGAATTTTTTGTTTTTGTTTTTTTTGTAAATGGTAGAATTTTTTGTAATCCATGATCGAAATGTTTGTTTTTTTTCTTGTAATCCATGATCCAAATGTTTGTTTTTTTTGTAATCCATGATCGAAATGTTTGTTTTTTTTGGTAATCCATGATCGAATTTTTTGTTTTTTATTTTTTTGTAACCTGTGATAGAGTTTTTTGTAATCCATGATCGAATTGTTTTTTTCTTTTTTTGTTATCCACGATCGAATTTTTTGTTTTTTGTAATCCATAATCGAATTTTATGTAATCCATGATCGAATTTTTTGTAATCCAGGATCGAATTTTTTGTAATCCAGGATCGAATTTTTTGTAATCCATGATCGAATTTTTTGTAATCCATGATCGAATTTTTTGAAAATTTGTGA